>JBCFYV010001543.1:0-48857 GCA_039000515.1 Timema cristinae | reverse complement strand
TTTAGATCTAAAGGGTTATGTTCGGCGTGGAGTGTTACGCACCTGGCACGAGCAGTGGGTCTCGACCCCTGTTCAGAACAAGCTGCGGTCCATCAGTGACGGTGTGTCGCGGTGGGCCTCTTCTATACGGAAGTCTAGGAGAGAGGAGGTCATCGTGACGAGACTCCGCGTCGGGCATACATTTCTAACCCATGGATTTTTACTAAGAGTGGATCCACCTCCAGTGTGTGAATTTTGCGATGCTCCCCTTAGTGTTCACCACATTTTGGTGGAGTGTCGCAGATATGCCCCTATTCGCCTGGCCCTTGATTTTAAAGGTGACCTTCGTTTTTTATTTCGCGACAGCGCTGAATGAGTTATTTGTTTACTCCATTTTATACGCCAGGCGAATCTTTTTAGTGCCATTTGAGTCACTTTTATAAAGTGGCTCATCTGGATTTTATCTCATATTGAGACCTTTTTAACATTTTAGTATGCTTTAATGTGTTTGTTTTGTCGTTTTATTCATTTTAATCAACTTTAATAAAATGATCGTTTTAACATGTTAATTTGGTCTTTTTAACTAATATATTGTTTTAATATGTTTTTTTTGTTACTTATTAGAGTGATACACCTGTGGTTTTTTTTAGCAGGTGTTTCACTCAATTGTACTTTGAGCCCATTTGAGCACTCCAATCGAGTGTCTCAGATGGTAAATGATTATATCTCTCCCCTATGGGTTTTTATTATGTTTTAAATATATTTCAAGGCCCTAATGACCTCGATGTGTCGATGGGCCTTTAAACCACAACAATAATAATAATAATAATAATACAGCTTTATACATTCAAAGTACTTCATCAAAACTTCTGCAGTGAACACACTTAAAATTATGTTTTTAATTTTTATTTATCAGGAACCTGTATCTAAAATTTCGGTTGATTTTTCCTCGTGATTGCTCATTTCCTCCACGCAAATGTAGGAACACTTTCTCTAAATTACCGTATTTAATATACACCCCACTTCATTGTTGTACATTTACGGATAGCATTGAAAGTAAAAAGATGATAAATATTTCTAATATCACAAGAACAAAAAAATTACATGGAAATAATCTTTACAGTGCACACTCTTATATGTGTTGAGTAACATCCTCATCTTAACATTTGTGTTCCCCCTTCCCCTTCCTCTCTAAAGCTTACGTTATTTCCATTTCTTGAACTTGGCATGCTATGTTTTCCGAGGGGTGCGAGTAGGTAAGAATGATATTAAGGTTAATTTATTGTGCTAAATAATAATTGTCAAAATGTAATATAGAACTGTGTTGATTTTATTAATTTTAAAAGAGTAGTGGTCAAGGCATGTTCACTATTGCCCCCACTCCCCATTCATTATCTACCTTTACAATTGATAGCAAAATAGTGTGTGTGTCTATTGTGACAAGTGTATTTTTTGTTAAATTGCCAATAATCCATAGTGATTTGGATAACCCTGTATTATCAACACCAAATTATTGACTGTTTACAGATCAGATTACCAAAGGTAGGGCCAAAGTGTTTGATTGGTACACCTAAGTGAACTGAGCCCGTGTGGGTTGTACGCCGATGTACTAATTAAGCTAGAGAAGAGTAAGGTTGCTTTTTGATGACATACACTCAGATTTGCGTGGTGGGTGAGTGGAACTGGGATCGAACCCCGATCCCCGTCCTCGGCAGTCCAGTTTATTGCGAGAGTAGTGCCTTAGATCATGCGGTCACCAAAGCGAGTCCCGTAATTATATTAATTAGGTATTCTACGCACATGATTTTAAATTAATGGATGAATTCTAAATTACAGTATTATGAATGTATTATCGTTTCTGCTTGGAAAATACAATTTTAACACCTTTTTCTTTAATCTAATTCCCACGAGGGGAACATTTATTTTTCTTTCCTTTGGTTGAGAGATAAAGTCGTTCTTTATTTTATTTTATTCGATCTCTTTTTATAGAAACGGCTTCCATTGCAAAACACATCGTATTCACACAACTGATTTTAAATGAACGTAGTCGAGTTGATATTTTTCCTGTGAACATTTGTGTGTCACAGTGCAACGCTTGGCATCACTGCCTTGAGTTGTCACGAGAGGCTCATCTTGTTCAACCTTACACCGATAGGTCGCAGCATATAGCACCACAATAATTTTTTGAATTAAAATAAAACTGTACCACTTTATTTTGGTTTAGAACAATAAGAATGTTGAAAAATAAAAATATAATTATTCTCAATCATACTTACTAGGTTTATGCATTTCTGAATAATAAAAAAAACATTAAAACAAGAAAATATGATCATATAAGAATCATTTAAACAAAGCTGCATACTAATATTTAACTTTTAACTGGCGTTAAATTGTACTAAATGATAGAGAAATGTGTTTATTGTAATATAATGAAAACAGTTTTAGTCTAAGTCTTCCCACATTTCACTGAAAAGCCCTATTTGTTTTATGCTGTGTTTTTTAAATTATTTTCTTAAACTTAAATTTGAATTGACTGGGTAGATATGAATAAAACATAAACCATATTAGTGAATTGATCTTTACAGTAGTAAAAATCTGATTAAAATGTGTATAATAGTTTTCTTAGAAATCGGATACAGAGAAATCGGCTTAGAAACCGGCCGCGCTCATATCTCATGGTGATCCATCCCCTTAACGCATTTACTCAAAGTCATTAAAATCCTGTAACCTCATTTATCCTGCTCTACCTTCCAGCGTAGATAATGACCCCTCCGAGCCGGAGTCGAGAAGATTAGTTCCTTATTCTTCCTTGGTTATGTTTTTATTCCTTTCCATAAATCTATCTATCCTTGCTCCCATAGATCATTATTAAAAGGTGAAATGAGAGTTTTAGACCACTTTTTCCCATAAGGTTAACATTGATCCTCCACACAGAAAGTGGAAGATTACTTTCTCGTGTGGAGGACCACTTTCTCCCATAAGAATAATATTGATCCTCCACATTACGAAGTTAGGTTACTTTCTCCCACACTGATCCTTCGCATAGAATCGGTGGGTCACTTTCCCACATAAAAAAAAGAATTGATCAGTGGCGGATTGGGAAATATTAATTTGGGGTTTAACCATATTTTCGAGTTTTAGCATTGATCCTCCACATTATGAAGTAGGGTCACTTTCTCCCACATTTATTCTTCGCATAGAGCTGGTGGGTCACTTTCCCACATAAGAAAGGCATTGGTCAGTGGCGTATCGGGAAATATTATTTTGGGGGTTAACCATAATTTCGAGTTTTAGTATTGATCCTCCACATTACGAAGTTGGGTCACTTTCCCACATAAGAAAAGAATTGATCAGTGGCGGATCGGGAAATATTATTTTGGGGGTTAACCATATTTTCGAGTTTTAGCATCGATCCTCCGCATTACGAAGTTGGGTCACTTTCTCCCTCATTGATCCTTCGCATAGAGTTGGCGGGTCACTTTCATACATAACAAAAGCATTAATCAGTGGCGGATCAGGAAATATTATTTTGGGGGTTAACTATATTTTCGAGTTTTAGCATTGATCCTCCACATTACGAAGTTGGGTCACTTTCACACATAAGAGTAGCATTGATCAGTGGTGGATTGGGAAATATTATTTTGGGGGTTAACCATATTTTCGAGTTTTAGCATTGATCCTCCACATTACGAAGTTGGATCACTTTCTCCCATATTGATCCTTCGCATAGAGCCGGGGCCAGGGTCTGAAATGTAAAGTAATTAGTGTTTGTCGCCCACTATGGGACTTAAACCCTTACTTCACAGGGCGAGATGTGTATCCACATTTGCGCGTCATTGACAACTGAACCCTCCAACACCATCTGGATATCTTTGCCCAAATGAGAGAGAGAAACAGAATAATAAAATTAGTGATGTGGCATCATTTGCGATGGTTTGAAATGTGAAAACGGCCAAAGCTATTATTTATTACTACCCCATCATTGACACCTGGATACGGGATTCGAACCCGGGACTTTTGACGCAACAATATATGGTTTGTATTTATAAAAGTAATTAGCGTTTATCGCTCTAGACAAAGCAACAACATAATTATATTAAATACTGAAATATGTCGGAAGAATATAACTCAGCATATTTCCATTGCTGATATCACGAGGAGTAATGGGACTTGGAATAAGATAAGGCTTATATTTAATACATCACTTTAAAATTTTATACTTTTTTAACCTAACATATTTGACTTAAAATCTTGTGTATGTTCCACTCTATATTATATTTTTCAAAACCTTTGTAACAAGAACACATAATCATTTTATTTAAATTTAAAATGGCAGATGTTAATCTATAAATTCTAATTTTATAATCTTTATTTACAACATTATTGAACTTCAAACTTTGTCTTGTCCTTACTTTATGGTATATTTGTTTTGTAACACATTTTTAACATGTGTTTTAGACTTTTCTTCAACTTATGTTTTAGTTTTGTTGATGATGATATATTAATATATTTAACATTTTCATAATTGACAATTTGTTGTTTATTAGAAGCAAATTTTAATCAATCTTTTTGAATTTTAATGTCACTTAATATATCTACCAATCTTATTATTATTTAGCATCGCGTCTTACTACCCGTTCGGGTTATACGCTTTAAGTACTAATTACGCTAATGGGTTAGGAATTGTGAAGGTTGAATTAGAGGAAGTGAACCCGCATTTGCGTGGAGGGAGAGTGGAAAACCATTTAGGAAAAACCACCCCCAGTTCACCTGACCAAGATTCGAACCTTGATCTCCCCGTCCTCAGTAGTAGAGCTCAACACGACTAGCGCGTTAGCCAACTACGCCACCGAGGCGAGTTTAATTTATTAAATTTATTGAATCACAAATTTTTTCTATATTTTGTTATAGTTTTCCCCAGAGCATTCTATCTAAGTCTTAACTGTAATTAAGCTTGTGACAAGCTAATCCCTGCATAAATAGTGCATGATCTGTACGGTCAAGACGACGTGGCTGGACAGTAGATACAAACAATTTATTGTTCTTACTCTTTGATGTCATTTTTATTTTTAAGTAAATAATATTTTTTCTTGTTTAAACACATTAAAAATTAGGTGTTTTTTTATGTTTTGAGAGGGGAGGGCGGCATTTTCATTAATTGCCTATGGCGGTTAAAGGTCACGAGCTGGCCCTGGGTAGAAATAATACTAATAAGTTAATAATCACTACTACATTCTATTTTTTAAAACAACGGTTGTGTGAGTTTTTATTTAAACATTACATCTTGCATCTAAATATCTACACACAAAAATAGTAAATATCTTCTGGTGGACGTAAACAAATGAGCCTGTGTATGTGCATAACGCAGTGTTCTATCTCGAATAAAGAGAATTCTTACAAGAGCACGATTTCAAAAAATATCTTTTAATCCCATTCCAACTTCCCCAATGAGATGCAGTAATATGTGTTTGAGGGGTTTCTTCAACATCATGTGTGAAGGGGGAGAGCAGTGATGTGTGTTTGAGGGGTTTCTTCAACATCATGTGTGAAGGGGGAGAGCAGTGATGTGTGTTTGAGGGGTTTCTTCAGCATCATGTGTGAAGGGGGAGAGCAGTGATGTGTGTTTGAGGGGTTTCTTCAACATCATGTGTGAAGGGAGAGAGCAGTGATGTGTGTTTGAGGGGTTTCTTCAACATCATGTGTGAAGGGGGAGAGCAGTGATGTGTGTTTGAGGGGTTTCTTCAACATCATGTGTGAAGGGAGAGAGCAGTGATGTGTGTTTGAGGGGTTTCTTCAGCATCATGTGTGAAGGGGGAGAGCAGTGATGTGTGTTTGAGGGGTTTCTTCAGCTTCATGTGTGAAGGGGGAGAGCAGTGATGTGTGTTTGAGGGGTTTCTTCAGCATCATGTGTGAAGGGGGAGAGCAGTGATGATTCTGGTGTGTATCCTAAATCATCTGCACAAAGAACAAGTATTATGTACAATTTGAGTTACAACTGATTGTGTACGTACATCTCACTCTTATTAATATATATTGTGTTAGACTGGTCACAATTTTATAAGAAACAGCAAATATTATGTCATATGAACGTATATGGTATATGTTTCGACATTTCTCATTATTATTATTATTATTGTTGTTGTTTGCTTTGTACCGAAGAATCCATCCAAAATTGTTCTCTTCTCACCCGCTCTTCTTAGAACCTATTCATTTGTCACCTTGTCTGTCCACCTGATCTTCTCAAGTCTTCTTCACCACATTTCAAAGCTTTCCATCTTCACAAGAGTTCAAGTTTCTGATTCATACAGTGCGATGCTCCAAATGTAACAGTTCGTCAGTTACAAACTCAGCATGTTGGTTAGCACCTCCTCTGGTTGAAAACGCCCTTGTTCGTGCCAATCCTCGACCTAATTTCTTTAGTAGAGTAGACATTCTTTGTCAGTGGACTTCCTGGCGACATAGCTTGGGACAGTGACTCTTATTGGGAAATAGTGATGCTTAGTATTTAATGTTTCTGTATCAAAGTCTATTATTTTATTTATGCTCGAGTGAAATTTTAGGCTATTTTTTCCCAACATGTTTTTGTAACAATGTATATTACTTCGTTTCAGTTATATTATGAAGCGTATAACCCGAACGGGTAGTAAGACACGGTGCTAAATATTATAGTTATATTATGATCGCGATTAGGTAAATTTTTTGTTGTCAATGGAATGGTCTAGTTTATGGACTGGGTTATATATATATATTGTTGTCAATGGAATGGTCTAGTTTATGGACTGGGCTATGTATATATATATATATATATATATATATATATATATATACACACACCTAGTCCACAAACTGAGAGCACAAATGAGAGGAATCCATTATATATATTATTTATTTTATGGCAGCACTGTTACTAGCTGTTCAGGTTATAAGTTTGTGTACTAATTACGCTAGTTAGTTACGGATGAGAAAGATTGAATTTAGAATAAATGTACCTGCATTTGCGTGTTGAAAGAGTGGAAAATCATTTAGGCAAAACCGCCCTCAGTGCACCCGACCGTAATTCGAACACCAATATTCCTGTCATCAGCAGTCTCGTCTAGTGCGAGAGTGACGCCTTAGCCCATGCAGCCACCGAAGCGGTTAGGTAATATTTTTTTCATGAGATTTTTTAAAATGTATTGATTGCCATAATTGGTTTGAGAGTGTAGATGGAGGAACAATCAAAACGATTGTAACCGGATGTTGAATGTCTTAATTTGATAAAAGTTTGATGCGGCTTACCCGAGCGAAGAATGGTTCAAACTGGTAGTTTAATAATAATAATAATAATAATACGTCTTACTATCCGTTCGGGTTATACGCTTAATATTAATTACACTAATGGGTTGGGAATTGTAAAGGTATAATATAGAGGAAGTTAACCCGCATTTGCGTGGAGGGAGAGTGGAACACTATTTAGAATAAACCAGCTCCAGTTCACCCGAAAGAGATTCGAATCTCGATCTCTCAGTCATCGGCAGTCTAGCTCAATACGAAACTAGCGCGTTAACTAACTGCGCTACCGAGGCGTGTAAACTGCTAGTTGTGTTGTATAGTTGGTAACAGACATCAGGAAGGTAGAATTTATTCCAAATGTGCAAACATTTGCAAGCGGGAGAGTGGTAAACTCTTTATGATAAAATCACCCATAGTAAACCCGACCGGGATTTTAACCCTGAACTTCAAGTCAGCGAAAAACTATAGGTGTTATCCACGTGGCCACCAATACCTACAGTATCACACTTATATTTACATTTTATAATAATGGCTACAGATTGTAATATTGTATTACTGGTTTATTAACCTTGCCTTGTAAAAAGTTAACTGAAAGTATTTCCCAAAATTGTGTTTTATCAAGTTCGTACATTTCACTGAAGGTTGGATGCAGTCGCTAAATGAAACACCTGCATCATAGCCGCCGACTTGTAAAGACACATCTATTAAAGCGGGTTTGAGGTGGTTTAAGGCCCAATTTGTTAGTTCATTGTATGTTTGATAAAATAAAATAAACATAAGCTTATAAAAGAGAACAAACGTTCACAACACAAAGATAAGACATACTACACGAGTACTGCCAATAACCAAACTATAATGGAAACATGTTGACAAATGCCAGGCTGTAGTTTCACCAGCGCTACCAACTTAATCTCGCGTGCATGGATATTAGATGGCAGCACCTGCCGTTTGCTACGCTGTAAAACACTGTTCGCAGCGCGAGCCTATAATCAAGATTATAATATTTAGCTCCACGTCTTACTACCCGTTCGGGTTATACGCTTTAATTACTAATTACGTTAATGGATTAGGAATGGGGAAGGTTGAATTAGAGGAAGTGAACCCGCATTTGCGTGGAGGGAGAGTGGAAAACCATTTAGGAAAAGCCACCCCCAGTTCACCCAACCGAGATTCGAACCTCGATCTCCCCGTCCTCAGCAGTCGAGTTAAACACGACTAGCGCGTTAGCCAACTACGCCACCGAGGCGGGTTTCAAGATATAACTAGCGCCGTATCAATGTTTTCAAAAGACTGAAATATTGGGGGTGCCGAGCACCCCGAAAATATTTTTGTGGGTGGTTAACACCCCCGCAGTCAGCGCCTACGACCTGCATCGGTGGGTATCGTCGTCTGATCTGGGCGGAGGACCACCATTAAATCGCATGTCCATTACATTGCATGTTCATTACATCGCGTTTTGTTAGGATAGTGTGTCTGACTCTCACCTCTGACTAGCTCACTTTGAAGGTGGGGTTGGTTGAAAGGATAGTGTGTCTGACTCTCACCTCTGACTAGCTCACTTTGAAGGTGGGGCTGGTTGAAAGGATAGTGTGCCTGACTCTCACCTCAGACTAGCTCACTTTGAAGGTGGGGCTGGTTGAAAGGATAGTGTGCCTGACTCTCACCTCAGACTAGCTCACTTTGAAGGTGGGGCTGGTTGAAAGGATAGTGTGCCTGACTCTCACCTCAGACTAGCTCACTTTGAAGGTGGGGCTGGTTGAAAGGATAGTGTGCCTGACTCTCACCTCAGACTAGCTCACTTTGAAGGTGGGGTTGGTTGAAAGGATAGTGTGTCTGACTCTCACCTCTGACTAGCTCACTTTGAAGGTGGGGCTGGTTGAAAGGATAGTGTGCCTGACTCTCACCTCAGACTAGCTCACTTTGAAGGTGGGGCTGGTTGAAAGGATAGTGTGCCTGACTCTCACCTCAGACTAGCTCACTTTGAAGGTGGGGCTGGTTGAAAGGATAGTGTGCCTGACTCTCACCTCTGACTAGCTCACTTTGAAGGTGGGGCTGGTTGAAAGGATAGTGTGCCTGACTCTCACCTCAGACTAGCTCACTTTGAAGGTGGGGCTGGTTGAAAGGATAGTGTGCCTGACTCTCACCTCTGACTAGCTCACTTTGAAGGTGGGGCTGGTTGAAAGGATAGTGTGCCTGACTCTCACCTCTGACTAGCTCACTTTGAAGGTGGGGCTGGTTGATTAGGATAGTGTGCTTACTCTCACCTCGACTAGCTCACTTTGAAGGTGGGGCTGGTTGAAAGGATAGTGTGCCTGACTCTCACCTCTGACTAGCTCACTTTGAAGGTGGGGCTGGTTGAAAGGATAGTGTGCCTGACTCTCACCTCAGACTAGCTCACTTTGAAGGTGGGGCTGGTTGATAGGATAGTGTGCCTGTACTCTCACCTCTGACTAGCTCACTTTGAAGGTGGGGCTGGTTGAGAAAATAGAATAACTTATTCAAAACTTAAATAAACTTCACCATAACTGAGATGCTTAGGCCACTGGATCTACAACACTCCTAAAATAAATACATCATAATTTTGATTTTTACTTCTCTGGAAAAAATTGTCTAAATAAAAAGATATATTTTTAATTTGTAGATTATATTCTTATTTTATTAATTCATCTTTATTTCTCGTTCACCACAGCAATTTGAATTTATAAATTCAAGTCTCAGAGATTATTATGGACATTAGATTTCTGGTAAGCTAGAAACTCTCCCCCTTCCAGGGAGAGGCAGTTGACTCTTCATTCCTATTGGTTGTACGTCAGAGTAGGGCTAGCTGTGTGTAGAGAGGAGGGGGAAACGCGATGTAATTGTATACACCCGAGCTGGGCTACCGAAGACGTGGAGACTGGGGTTTGAATCTCCACCAAGTGTAATGAGGAAAGTTTCCCAGCCTTTATTCACGAAAATGATGAAATAAATCCTTTGAAATTCTACCTTTCTGATTACTACATAATTGTGTGAATACATGCGGACAACCAGGATGGGAAGTAAGAAACCAAATATTTCCCTCCCTACGTTTCTGGAATCGTTACGTCGATGGGTGTTTAAAGAGATTTTAATGCCGACGCACTGGTGATTCAGATGACGTCATGTCAAAATCTCAAGTTGTGCTCTACTCAAGTGTCTGTGAGGTAGGTAACAGTAGCGTGGCGCAACCAGTGAACAGCGGGACAGGGTCGAGTCACGGAATGTCTGGAATGTGATCGTGATTTGTTGGCAGGTTTGGAGCATATTATGCTAATAGCGCAACAGTGACAAAATGTAGCATTATTATTATTACTACTAGACTTGATACAATCTTTCAAAAGTGACAACCACAAAACTAATGACTTGAAGTATGAATATATTAAAATAGTTTTAGTGAGGTTGTAGGTGTAAGATACCTACACTCGTGGTCCAACCACCCCTAGTGGGGGGAGGGGGGAGGGGTTACAGGGGGAACTCGTATCCCCAATAATCTGCTCAATGAGACTCTTAGTACCAAAAAGTAAAATAAACAACCTATCATATAATACCCGCCTCTGTGGCGTAGTTGGCTAACGCGCTTGTCGTGTTGAGCCCGACTGCTGAGGACGGGGAGATCGAGGTTCGAATCTCGGTCGGGTGAACTGGGGGTGGCTTTTCCTAAATGGTTTTCCACTCTCCCTCCACGCAAATGCGGGTTCACTTCCTCTAATTAAACCTTCCCAATTCCTAATCCATTAGCGTAATTAGTACTTAAAGCGTATAGCCCGAACGGGTAGTAAGACACGGTGCTAAAAATAATATATATATATATATATCATGTCACATATTTGATATTCAGTTTGTAAAACCTATTATTTCTAAAGCCATAACAAGGGTACGATGTAAGTATTTATTTATTTATTCAGTGTTTACAGGCCCGGTATCTTACAATCTTTAAATCCGGGCCGTTTTTTCCACAACTTTTACTTAATTTACACAATTTTAATATGAATTTCCTTTTTAACATTACAACACATATTTTGGCTCTTAACTTAAATGAAATTAAACTACCCTTAGCTCAATTTGATCCACCCCGGGTGTATTACGCCCCCGGTACCCTCCCCCGCTAGGCCCTTAAAAATGCCCGGGATTTCACTCCCGAGTCCGCCAAGCGCTCAGCAGAGGTGGGCATCCCCACAATAACCACCTGGGGAGGCGCCCTATCAGAGTTGGTGCCCCGCCTACTTTCTACCCTTGGCAGCTGAATTTCCTAATCTACCCCTATCTAGTTCCCCCATCCCTAATTATCTAAATTAACTACTAACTAAGCTAAGCTAAATTACTAAACTATTCTATTCCCATTACTGCCGGGGAACACCATCACCTAGATGGTACCAGAGGGCTGCAGGGCAGCCGCCTTTCTCCATCTTGACTCTGAGGGCCCATCAACCATAACCCACCTCTCTTGTTTCCAAGGTGGTGGGTCATACGGTGCAGGGAACCCCTCAGAGTTCATAATCACTCCACTAACTTTTGTTCATACGACTGGAAAACTGTCTTCTGGATCTCAAGGGCATCCCCCGTGTTCCTTCAGACACTCAGTCGTACTGGAATCCAGTTCCCAGGGCTCGCGCTTGCTCTTCCCAGCACATACACATTTTTTTTCCCCGGCAAAGATTGTTACAGCTTATCCCCTTTTAACAATCCTTTTTTCCCTACTCACTCCCCGCTGAGACCGCACTAGTGTCCGTGTCAGTCCCGCCCTCCGTGTCGCTGTCATCTTCTTCGTCATTGTCAGTGTCAACGTCCCGTCTTATTCGTCCCTGTGCCACTTTAAGTCTGTCTATGTAGGGTGTCTTTGCTCTATCTGACGCTTCCAGTGCAATCTGGTCTAAGAATTTCCAATAGATGGGTCCCTCAGTACTTCGCCTACTAATCTTCCCTGGATCTCTCTCTGGTAGTTCCTTCTTGCTTCTAGTGTAATGACACACTCAAGCACCACATGTTCAGGGGTTCCCTCCTCACCACATTGACAATTCCCCGACTCTATCAATCCCAGCTTCCTTAGAGATGCCGGGTACGGTCCCTTCCCCGTGATGAAGTGGACAAGACCCCGAGATGGCTGGAGGTGCTTATTCTCTAGTCTCTCAACCACATTTGGGAACAATTGATAAGTCCTCCTACCTGTCCCACTTCTCTCCCAACGTCTCTGCCACTCTTCCAACAGGACTATTTCCGCCTCTCCAAAAGTTCTCACATCGTGTGTGGTGAGGAGTCTCACCTTCTCCAAGTTTCTCTTTTTTAGCCAGTACGCCACAGCTTTCTTCCTTACGAGGAGGTCCAACGGCCATACACCTAGGGCCACACTCAATGCATCCGTTGCTACAGTCCGGTAGGCTCCCGTCAGCCTCAATAAGATGTTCCTCTGCAGACCCTGAATCGCCTTAGCCGGAGCGACATTGGTTAGTCTGTGAGCCCAGATGCACGCCCCATAGCTCACAATGGAGAGAAGGATCATCTGATGGTATGTCCTTATGTACGATGTATGTGTGATTAATAATATATTGTTATATTCCTTACCAATGCCTAAGATCTTAGCTTATCGCAGCTTATAACATTTATAACACCCTCCCCATCAAAGAAAAGACTATAACTGGCTACAAACAGTCCTGTTAGCTTTATAGATCTCTTACCACTGGCTACAAACAGCCCTGTTAGCTCTGTGGCTCTCTTACCACTGGCTACAAACAGTACTGTTAGCTTTATAGATCTCTTACCACTGGCTACAAACAGTCCTGTTAGCTCTGTGGCTCTCTTACTACTGGCTACAAACAGCCCTGTTAGCTCTGTGGCTCTCTTACTACTGGCTACAAACAGCCATGTTAGCTCTGTGGCTCTCTTACCACTGGCTACAAACAGTCCAGTTAGCTCTGTGGCTCTCTTACCACTGGCTACAAACAGTCCAGTTAGCTCTGTGGCTCTCTTACCACTGACTACAAACAGTCCTGTTAGCTCTGTGGCTCTCTTACCACTGGCTACAAACAGTCCTGTTAGCTTTATAGATCTCTTACCACTGACTACAAACAGTCCTGTTAGCTCTGTGGCTCTCTTACCACTGGCTACAAACAGCCCTGTTAGCTCTGTGGCTCTCTTACCACTGGCTACAAACACCCCTGTAAGCTTTATAGATCTCTGACCACTGACTACAAACAGTCCTGTTAGCTTTATAGATCTCTTACCACTGGCCTGTACTTTATAAGTCTCCCACTGTTAGCTTTATAGATCTCTTACCACTGGCTACAAACAGCCTGTTAGCTTGTGGTCTCTTACCACTGGCTACAACAGCCTGTTAGCTTTATAGATCTCTTACCACTGGCTACAAACAGTCCAGTTAGCTTATAGATCTCTTACCACTGGCTACAAACAGCCCTGTTAGCTCTTTATAGATCTCTTACCACTGACTACAAACAGCCCTGTTAGCTTTATAGATCTCTTACCACTGGCTACAAACAGTCCTGTTACTTTATGTCTCTTACACTGGCTACAAACAGCCTGTTAGCTTTGGTCTCTTACACTGACTACAAACAGTCTGTTAGCTTGTGGCTCTTACCAATGGCTAAAACAGCTGTTACTCTGTGGCTCTCTTACCACTGGCTACAAACAGTCTGTTAGCTTTGTCTCTTACCATGGCTACAAACAGTCCGTTAGCTCTGTGGCTCTCTTACCACTGGCTACAAACAACCCTGTAGCTTTGTCTCTTACACTGACTACAAACAGTCCCTGTTAGCTCTGTGGCTCTCTTACCACTGGCTACAAACAGTCCTGTTAGCTTTATATATCTCTTACCATGGCTACAAACAGTCCGTTAGCTCTGTGGCTCTCTTACCACTGGCTACAAACAGTCCTGTTAGCTTTATAGATCTCTTACCACTGACTACAAACAGCCCTGTTAGCTTGTGATCTCTTACCACTGACTACAAACAGTCCTGTTATCTTTATAGATCTCTTACCACTGGCTACAAACAGTCCTGTTAGCTCTGTGGCTCTCTTACCACTGACTACAAACAGCCTGTTAGCTCTGTGGCTCTCTTACCAATGGCTACAAACAGTCCTGTTAGCTCTGTAGCTCTCTTACCACTGGCTACAAACAGTCCTGTTAGCTCTGTGCTCTCTTACCACTGACTACAAACAGTCCTGTTAGCTCTGTGGCTCTCTTACCACTGGCTACAAACAGTCCTGTTAGCTCTGTGGCTCTCTTACCACTGGCTACAAACAGTCCTGTTAGCTCTGTGGCTCTCTTACCACTGGCTACAAACAGTCCTGTTAGCTCTGTGGCTCTCTTACCAATGGCTACAAACAGTCCTGTTAGCTCTGTGGCTCTCTTACTACTGGCTACAAACAGTCCTGTTAGCTCTGTGGCTCTTACATGGCTACAAACATCCTGTTAGCTCTGTAGCTCTCTTACCACTGGCTACAAACAACCTGTAGCTCTGTGCTCTCTTACTACTGACTACAAACAGCCCTGTTAGCTCTGTGGCTCTCTTACCAATGGCTACAACAGTCAGCGTCTCTTGTTAGGGTCTGTGGCTTCTTACTACTGGCTACAAACACCCTGTAGCTCTGTGGCTCTCTTACTATGACTACAAACAGTCCTGTTAGCTCTGTGGCTCTCTCTTACAATGTAATCTGTTATCTGTAGTCTCTAACTGGCTACAAACAGTCCGTTAGCTTTATAATCTTTACCAACCTGTTAACTCTGTGGCTCTCTTACTACTGGCTACAAACAGTCCTGTTAGCTTTATAGATCTCTTACCACTGGCTACAAACAGTCCTGTTAGCTCTGTGGCTCTCTTACCACTGACTACAAACAGCCCTGTTAGCTCTGTGGCTCGCTCTCTTACCAATGGCTACAAACAGTCCTGTTAACTCTGTGGCTCTCTTACCACTAGCTACAAACAGTCCTGTTAGCTTTATAGATCTCTTACTACTGGCTACAAACAGTCCTGTTAGCTCTGTTGCTCTCCTACCACTGACTACAAACAGCCCTGTTAGCTCTGTGGCTCTCTTACTACTGGCTACAAACAGTCCTGTTAGCTCTGTGGCTCTCTTACCACTGGCTACAAACATTCCTGTTAGCTCTGTGGCTCTATTACCACTGACTACAAACAGTCCTGTTAGCTCTGTGGCTCTCTTACCACTGACTACAAACAGCCCTGTTAGCTCTGTGGCTCTCTTACTACTGGCTACAAACAGTCCTGTTAGCTCTGTGGCTCTCTTACTACTGGCTACAAACAGCCCTGTTAGCTCTGTGGCTCTCTTACTACTGGCTACAAACAGTCCTGTTAACTCTGTGGCTCTCTTACTATTATTATTATTATTATTGTTTAACGGCCCATCGACACATCTAGGTCATTAGGGCCTTTAAATATATTAAAAACATAATAAGATCCCCATAGGGGAAAGAGATAAAATATTCACAATTTGAGACACTCCATAGGAGTGCTCAATTGGACTCTTGGTATAAATTAAGTGATACACCTGCTAAAAAAAAACCACAAGTGTATCACTCGAATAAAAAGACAAAACAAACATATTAAAATATAACACGTTAAAAAGACAAAACATGTTAAAATGATAATACGTTAAAAAGACAAAACAACATGTTAAATTGTAATAAAACCGTTAAAAAGATCTCAATATGAGATAATATCCAAAAGAGCCACTTTATAAAAGTGACTCAAATGGCATTAAAAAGATCCGCCTGGCGTATAAAACGGAGTAAACAAATAACTCCATCCGCACTATCGCGTAATAAAAAACGTAAGTCACCTTTAAAATTAAGAGCCAGACGGATAGGGGCTAGTTTGCGACACTCCACCAAAATGTGATGCACACTAAGGGGAGTATCACAAAACTCACACACTGGAGGTGGATCCCCTCTTAGTAAAAAACTATGGGTCAATGAAGTATGCCCGACGCGGAGTCTCGTCACGATGACCTCCTCTCTTCTAGACTTTCGTATAGAAGAGGGCCACCGCGACACACCGTCCCTGATGGACCGCAGCTTGTTCTGAGCAGGGGTCGAGACCCACTGCTCGTGCCAGGTGCGTAAGACCCCACGCCGAACATAACCCTTTAGATCTAAAAACATGACACCCAAACTCGCCTCCGGAGGCATACGTGCTGCCTCCTTGGCTGCCTGGTCCGCCAGTTCATTTCCTGGAAGACCAGCGTGACCAGGAATCCAGCAAAAGGCGAGCCGGGTGCTTAATGAATCAATTTTTAAAATTTGTTCGTGAATCATCTGCACGAGAGGATTCCACGAGTAGAGAGTGGACAATGCCAACAGAGCACTCATGGAATCCGTGCAGATGAGAACGGACCGGTGACACTTACGATATACAAAACATAACGATTTAAAAATGGCATATAGTTCAGCAGTAAAAACACTGGATTCACCAGGTAAAGCAAATTTAAAATTGGATCCTTCCACAACAAAAGCACATCCCACGGAGGCCCCGCATTTCGAGCCATCCGTGTAAATGCGTTTAAAACCCCGAAAGCGGGTTGCGAGGAGCTCATTAAAGGTCCTCTCGTATAAAAAATGTGGGGTGGTCGCTTTAGGGAACTTTGCAAGGTCAAAATGGCATTGAGGTAGGCGTATCTTCCAGGGAGAAACTCGACCTGGGAATGTGGGGATAGCCTTTGGCAAGATTATCCCACACGTGTCGAAAACCGATAACATCCTGATCCCAACCGGCCTTGTACTACGCCATTTAGTTTCATACAAGACACGGTTAGGGGGATGAAACACAGGACGATAGGCAACATGCTGCGCCATGCAATGAAGTTTCGACACGTAAGATGCCAGAAGATAGGACCGCCGGTAAGAAAGAGGGGGCTCACCGGCGTCGGCACAGATGCTGACGACTGGACTGGTACGAAAGGCACCAGTGGCCAGTCGAATGCCAGCATGGTGGACACTATCTAGCATCTTTAACGCCGAGGGTCTAGCTGAGCCATACACAAAACTGCCGTAATCTAGTTTAGATCTGACCAAGGCCCTATACAGGCGCATCAAGGTTTCCCTATCAGCCCCCCAGGACCGACCGCTAACCACTTTAAGCAGGTTGAGTGCTTTTATGCACCTCGCTTTCAGGTCTTTGATGTGGGGAATCCAGGTTAATTTAAAATCAAATAAAAGTCCCAGAAACTTTACGGTCTCCGAGACAGGTAAAACAACGTGATTCATTAAAATACTGGGGACTTGTTGTATTCCACGTAATCTATGGAAGTGGACGACTGTCGTCTTGGCTGAAGAGAAGCGAAAGCCATTACGCGATGCCCACGACCATAGATTGTTGACAGAGAGTTGTATCTGCCGTTCAGCCCTGTGGAGACTCGATGAACTACAATAAATTGCGTAGTCATCCACAAAGAGGCATGAACGGACAGGAAGGTGTACGTTGTCCACAATGCCATTTATTGCAATGGCGAACAACGCACAGCTTAAAATACTGCCCTGGGGCACCCCATTTTCTTGAATAAAATCATCGGATAAGGTGTTGTTTAACCTTACCCGGAAGTGTCTATCTGACATAAAATTAGCTATAAAAACAGGGAGGTTCCCACGGAACCCCCAGTTAAAAAGGGTTTTTAAAATGCCGTACCGCCATGTGGTATCGTACGCTTTCTCCAAGTCAAAGAAAACTGCCAAAAGATGCTGTTTATGGAGAAAGGCGTCACGAACTGCCGTCTCGAGACGGACTAGATGATCCACCGTAGATCGGTTGCGGCGAAAACCACATTGAATATTTGATAGTAGATTGCGGGATTCTAAATACCATATTAATCGTTTATTTATCATTTTTTCCAATATTTTGCATACACAACTAGTTAAGGCTATCGGTCTATAACTAGTTGGTTCTAATTTTTCCTTGCCACTTTTATATAGAGGGATAATTGTTGCTTGCCTCCACAGTGTTGGGAACTGACGAGATTCCCAAACACTATTGTAGAGGTCCAACAGACATGCTCGTCCAGCAGGGGGTAACTGGCGCAACATTTCATAATTAATGTCGTCGGGGCCAGGAGCTGTGCTACCCGCCTGGGACATGGCATAGGTCAGTTCATCTAAAGTAAAGGGGGAGTTGTAATCCTCCCCCTGACTCTGACCCAAGTCAATAGAATGGCGCTCTATGTTCCGCTTATGCGCTGCAAACTCATTTGAGTAGCTTGCAGTGCTAGATATGGCGGTGAACATAGAGCCCAATACATTGGCGACCTCCACAGGGGAGGAGACAAGCGTACCATTTGACATGATGGCAGGTATGTTATTGATGGTATTTTTGCTACTACGTAATTTACGAATATTGTCCCAAACCTTAGTTGTGGGAGTGGAAATTGTAAGGGTAGATATAAACTGTCTCCAAGACTCTCTTCTGCTTTCACGAATGATACGGCGAGCTCGAGCACGCATAATCCGGAATGATTCTAGATTATCCAAGGTAGGACGCCGATGGAAGAGACGTAATGCTCTTCGACGGTCAGAAATGGCCAATCTACACTCCTCGTTCCACCAGGGAACAGGATGGTGGCGCGGGTTTGGCGAGGATTTAGGGATAGATTCCCTCGCCGCCATGATGACCGTCGAAGTAAAATGGGCAATATTAACATCGACGTCCGGAGAAAGGGGTTGTACAAATACGGCGAGCTCGCGAAATTTATCCCAGTCAGCACGTTTAAGCACCCATTGTGGTGCACGTGCTATACCGGGAGGGTCTTCAATTAGCGAAAGCAGAATGGGAAAGTGATCGCTGCCACATAGATCCGAGTGGACCTCCCAAAGGAAGTGGGCAGCGATCCCGGGGCTACATAGAGTTAGGTCGATGGCAGAGGATACACCATTAAAGGTGGAAAAGTGTGTCTGGGTCCCGGTGTTCATTAACACCAGGTTTCCCGAGACAAGAATATCCTCTACCATCCTCCCGCGGGCGTCTGTATAATTAGACCCCCACACCAGGTTGTGTGCGTTAAAGTCCCCCAAGATAATATAGGGGGCGGGAAGTTGTTTAAAGAGGGCCTCTAGGCTCCTCTTTGAAACACGTTCACCTGGTGGGAGGTAGATGCAGCATACAGTTACTTCTATAGGAAGGGAGACTCTGACAACGATCACTTGGAGATCAGATACAATATTTATAGACTTATTATATATATTGCTACGTGCAAGTATAGCCACACCTCCGCTAGCCCGATCGAAGAATGGCTTGTCGGTACGATATACATCGTACCCACGAAGCATCGGGCTGTCAGTTGGGCGGAAGTGGGTCTCCTGCAAACACAATATGGAAGGATGCAGGGAAGAAATTATTAGTTTAATTTCCTCTACACGAGCATAAAAACCCCTACAATTCCATTGTAGTAGCGACATTATTTATTAATATATAATTTAATTAAATATCCTCACAATCCATAACACTATCCTTTAAAAATAAAAATTTATTGAGGACTTTTTTAGGTCCTCTTGCTTTTCCCAATCTCTCTTGGACCTCTCGCTTCAGGAGAGGCTTTGGTTTGTCTTGTAGAGACTGGGACGGGGGATCCTTACGCGAAGGCTTTGTTAAAGCCTTCGACGCTTTTTTTAAAGTTATTTTTTCGGCGGTCCCTTGCTGGTCCTTACTCAAGGCACCAGTGGGACTCGCCTTTGCGACCTCGCCTGTACCACCACTCATCCCGACCTCCGGAGTTCCTGAGGCGGGGTTGAGTGGCTCGACAATGGTCGCTGATGGTTTAGGACCCGAGGAGGACTCGGGGGTGTTCCTCGAGTGGGGCTCGGCGGGGCTCCTCGAGGAGGACTCGGAGGGGGTCCACGAGGAGGGTTCAGAGGGGTTCCCCTAGGAGGGCTCGGGGGTGTTCCCCGAGGCGGCCTCCTCGGGGGTAAAGGTGGTGGAGGCGACTTCGACGGGGGTGTCGCCCCTAGTACTATTTTTGGTACCACCATAGATGGTGCTGGTTGCCTTTTAGTGTCTCGAGTAGAGACGAGTGGCACAGGTCGTGTAGGCGTATTGGCAATATTAACTGCGCAATGGCAGTTGGGGCAATTTATGTTCTGGCTTACAATCTGGCTATAAGATGTCTGAAATACCGGAGCTTGACTGGATACATATTCCTTGCGGGCCTGGGCATAAGGGATCTTCTTTTCACACTGGATCTCCAGGACTTTTTTCTCCACCTTCCATTTCGGACAGGTCCGAGACCAAGCAGAATGCGGACCCTTGCAGTTGACGCAGAACTTAGGAGACTCACACGGTGTATCGTGAGCCTCCTGTCCGCAATCTGCACAGGTTGGCCTTCCACGGCATCTCAGCTTCGTATGCCCAAATTCCTGGCACTGAAAGCAGCGCCGAGGATTGGGAACGTATGGCCTGACTCTGAGCACATGGAAGCCCGCTCGAACCTCCTTTGGGAGGATGGGAGTCGCAAAGGTGAGGATGTATGTATCCGTCTTTTTCTCTTGTCCGTTCTTTTTGGTAATGATACGGTAGACCTCGGTGACGTGCTGAGGGGAAAGCTCCTCACAGATATCCTCAATGCTCACGCAGTCGAGGTCATAGCAAGTGACCACTCCCTTGCAAACATTGAGGAACCTGTGGGGCTCCACCTTCACCTGTATATTTGCCGTATTACTTAACGGTATTTCGGAGATTGCCATAATATTTGAGGATTGTGTGTCGGTCATAGTCTGAATCATTATAGTGCCATCACGCAGTTTCCTTATTAAAACGTCAGATTTAGCTGCTCCATTTATCACTCTTTCGAGGATAAATGGGCTGACACGTTTCAGATATCACTTTCATCTACTCGAGACATCACCAGGAAGCGGGGCTGGGGCCTCACCACTTCCTGGTTTTTTATCAAAACAGGGCTGGACGGCCTTACCCGTTTCCGCCTCTTATCATTAATACGGCCCTGTGAGGGGCCGGGCAGTAAGATGCCAGCAGAACTTGGCAGTACGGTGCCAGCGGACAGTAAGGTGTCAGCTGTGACAGTGGACTCAATCATGAGTTGGAGGACAACCTGCAAAAGTACTCGGATCGTAGACCCAGGTTGATCCCAGTTGGTTCTACCACATAGGGCCCTGTTAACTCTTCCGACGAGAGGCTCCATACGACGCTAGACATGACAACCTTCATATGGAGCATCGCCGGAAGAGAGGTCACCGCAGCAAGTGTATGCAGGAAAGCGCTAATTTTACGTCCGGAACCATCATGAACGCAACCGGTCTTTTCTCAAGGTAGGGTACCCGGTTGTCATCCCTAAGGCCCTTCTACCAAGATATTACAACCGGCGCACTTTCATTCGGGAGCTCAAGGCAGTGGTATCCAATAATAAACAGAGAATAGCCGGGTTAGTTGCCAAGGTCGTCAACGGAAAGGCCAAAGGCCTCTGTGCAGGATGAACGGTGGGGGAAAGGAAGAAAAAGGTAAGGATAGATAAAGCGAAGGGGGAAGAGTGAAAAAAAGGTGGAAAGTGAAGGAAGAAGAAAATGATGTGAAATGAAAGATATAGGATAGGTTTGTCCCACACGAGGTACGTCCTGCACAGAAGCCTCCCCTTTTAGTCGCTTCTTACGACAAGCAGGGGTTACTGCGGGACTATTCTAAACCCCGTCCCGCAGGGGGCTCTCTTACCACTGGCTACAAACATTCCTGTTAGCTCTGTGGCTCTATTACCACTGACTACAAACAGCCCTGTTAGCTCTGTGGCTCTCTTACTACTGGCTACAAACATTCCTGTTAGCTCTGTGGCTCTATTACCACTGACTACAAACAGTCCTGTTAGCTCTGTGGCTCTCTTACCACCAGAATGAAAAACCTTTTTAATGGCTGACAGATATAAATACATTTGTAAGATAAATAGAAATACAAGTTTGCTGCTTTTTATGGTATGATTATGGTGCAGGTCCTTATTTAAAAAATAACATAATCAATACTTTCATTACGACATAAATAGAAATTACTTATTCATGACTATAATTGAACCAATTCTGTACATATAACTTGACTCGACCACTTTATTCTATTTAATTTAAGGCAGCTTGGATTAAATGATAATAAATTCGTAATGTTTACATTTGCTACCTCATAGGTGGACATGTTGGATGAATGTTAGGCTTATCTGGTGTGGTTTGCCTGTGACTAGGAGGTTAGGATTCAAATACCGGTTGGTTTGCCGATATTTTTTCTTACAATTATCTCCGTCCATGCAAATTCAGGTGCATTTTCTCTCAATCCATCTCACTATACCCACCAAATTAGCGTAATTAAAATGCGTATGATACGGAAGATGAAATAATATATTAACAATTGCAGATTAAACTTAATTCAAATCTGAGTAAAACTAGGACTATTTAAATTATAAAATCTTATTTAGAGCAATGGCTAATCAATGTATGTTAGAATTAATATAAAATGACGAATATTTAGTAAGAGTTCTACTTTGGTTTGGGAATGTTGGGAGTATCATTGTAGATCGAGCAATGAATCAAATATATGAAGGTAGAGTGTGTGGATCAAAAGGAAGGGGTATGCAATGTAAGACATCTAGACGTTGCAGACAAATGTGTGAAAAGGAGGAACATCAAGAGTTTAAAAAATAAAAGGGCATGTATGACTCGATGTAAATATATATTGTTAAATATAAAGGAGTATGCACGGACAGGGAAGTGTTGAGAAAGTTAGTGAGAATGGATTAATTACGAAGTTATTTTTGAGATATTTGCGCAGTTTCTTGCCTACCTCGTAAGCCGTAAGGGAACAACTTGATTATATGTGTATGTATGTATGTATGTATGTGTGTGTGTATGTGTATATGTTGTGTATGTATATATGTGTGTATGTATGTATGTATGTATGTATGTATGTATGTATGTATGTATGTATGTATGTATGTATGTATGTATGTGTGATGTGTGTATGTATGTATGTATGTATTTAGTGTGTTTAAAGGAATACATGGCTTGCTGGTGAACATAATTATACTGTCCTTCCTATATGTAAATACTATTGGTTCTGTGAACAGAAGACCTCACTCGCTCCATGTTACTACTGGTTTAAGATTTCTCTTTGGAATTTAAGTTGATAGTTTCTCTTGGTAAGTGGTAATCAATTTAGACAGAACACAAATTAATGCAATTTCAGGGGCGGGGGGGGGGGGGGTTGGTGGGCACATCCCCCAATTGCTGGAAGCTAGAAACAATTCTAATTGATAAATAGTTCTAGAAGTTCTATGAAGTGGTTTTTTATTCACGGTAAAATAACCCATCTTCCGAAGGCTTGGAAAATTTCTAAATATTAAACACTTTTTGAAGCTCTGTGAAGTATTTTTTTATGCTAAAATGACCCTCAAAAAGCAGAAGGCTAGGAAATTTCTAAATATTTAACACCTCTAGAAGAGCTCTGAAGTGCTTTATATGGTAACACAGCCCCATAATTTGTATTTGTATCTTAATTTTGATAATGTTTGAACCATAAATAAAGCCATATATATTTTTGTTCATAAAATTTCGCAGGGAGTTTGAACCCCCAAAACTCACCCCTGGCTACGGCCTTGGGAATAGCCATTGTTCACGTGATTTATGATGTCAGTCTCGCAATTTTTGTCAAAATGAATAAAAACTCTTTACATAAAGTGTAGCATCGGATGTTTTATGATAGACACGAGACAAACATAACTAGTCAAGACTTACCCCGTTTGCTTGTTGACTGGGGCTGCGTGGAAGAACGACCCAAAACCACCTAACGCACCTTCACTGAACCGGGAAAATTGAATACTGACTGTGAAGACTGAATGGCAAGTTCAAGCCAACGCCTTGGGTTGAATGGACTTGCGCAGTAAAGAGATCCCCTCCGAGAAGATTCCCGAACGCCCACGGCCTCTCTCGAAGCGAATCAGCTTGCGCTTTCTTGTGTTCCTTTTTTATTCTCGAATGTTATTCCCCCATTTTTCCCCCTCTTCCCCTCTTCTGTGCTTTATGGTATATATTCTAGTGCCTGTGGCTACGAACTTTACAATTGGGCCTGAGTCATATCAGGGATAGGATAAGCTACGGCTTTCAGCTACGTAAAATGTAAGAACTAAATCCATTTTCGGCAAATTAAACTTTTTTTTTAAATGTAAATCTTTTCAAAATTCAATTTTAGCTTGAATTTCAAATAACTTTAAAATCAATCTGACAGTTAGGAACATAGTTTTTTTTTTAGAGATCACTTTATTGCAAGGTCAGGGCGACTTATCGCCAGTAGAGTCACGAATAATCGATTGTATCGATTATGTACTGTATTGTTTAAATTAATGTTCACGGGAACTATTTTATATTTGAAATTAGTTTATCTTGTTGCCATTTGCTATGTCCCATTTTAATGGGCGAACACTTAATATTTGAATTTAATTTATTTTGTTGTCATATGCTATGTGCCATTCCTAATGGACGTATATATTATATTTAAAATTAGATTGTCTTGTTGTCATTGACTAGGTGCCATTCTTAAAGGATTAATATTTAATGATGGAATTCAAATTATCATGTTATTTACTATGCGCCATTTCTTATGGGCGACATCTTAAGTTAACATTTAAGTAATCTGATGAATATTTAACCTCAGACTCTTTAGCTTTGACTTCAATTCATAGTTGTTTATGAATTTAATCTATTTTCTTTATACATCGCAACAACAACAATGTATATATTTAATGGAACTGTTAAACATCTAATTGAGCTATAGCTAATAAATATCGGCTAACTTTGACTTATACTAATTCTTATTATATATATATATCCCATCATACCCAAGGTACTACGTAAAATATATATCTATTGTTTATTGTGAATGGTAGGCAGGTTGGAGTGTCTAACTTTTCCTGAGGTAGACGATCCATTTCGATAGCTCAGCAACAGGTGTGAGAGTTGCGAGTTTCAGTATTTGAATGTTTTGAGTATAACATTCAAAGTCTTGAACTCCATAGCAATCACTTCTATTGTTGTTCCCCCCTTTTTGTATTTTTTTGGGGTATTATTTGGGCATCCTCCCCTTGAGGATGCTACAAAGGTACGTTGTTGGCCTATGTTCTTTACATAAGGTACGTTGTTGGCCTATGTTCTTTACATAAGGTTCGTTGTTGGCCTATGTTCTTTACATACGGTACGTTGTTGGCCTATGTTCTTTACATAAGGTACGTTGTTGGCCTATGTTCTTTACATAAGGTACGTTGTTGGCCTATGTTCTTTACATAAGATACGTTGTTGGCCTATGTTCTTTACATAAGGTACGTTGTTGGCCTATGTTCTTTACATAAGGTTCGTTGTTGGCCTATGTTCTTTACATAAGGTACGTTGTTGGCCTATGTTCTTTACATAAGGTACGTTGTTGGCCTATGTTCTTTACATAGGTACTTGTTGGACTTGTTTGGCCTATGTTCTTTACATAAGGTACGTTGTTGGCCTATGTTCTTTACATAAGGTACGTTGTTGGCCTATGTTCTTTACATAAGATACGTTGTTGGCCTATGTTCTTTACATAAGGTACGTTGTTGGCCTATGTTCTTTAAAATTTGATACATGCATTTGACAGCTATCGCGGAACAGACAAGAAAGACGCACAAAATGCCAAACGGTCAGGTTAACACAGGACCCTTGATCCACTTGGTCAATTATATAAATATGAATATATACACAGCATACCAACCTTAAATTTTAATCTTTGAAATGAGAGCTCATTCGTGTTCAATAAAGGTTATTTATTAATACAGACTAAATGCAATAAATGTAAACATCAGAGCACCGCTGGAGCACAAAACAATAGCGATTGGTCATTTGATCGTATTTTATAGATCAACCTTTCCCTCAAGAGGGCCCCATATTAAACACCAGATATAGTCAAACCGATTGATTTATTTTATCTGAGCAGCCGGTAGATTTCAGGTCACGGCTATTACGATCTGGAACAACCACGGGCTGGTACGGAAATGTCGAAAGTATGCATGCATTAGTAGACAATGTGTCATCTCGCACATTGCCTCAACTAAATGTCAGTAAAATCATACGAGCAAGGCTTATGTGACGTGTCATCTTACATATACATTGGGCAGAGCAAGGTCCTGTCTTAAATCGGCCGTCTGACATGTATTATCTCTGTTTATTCCTCAATTACTCTCAAATGCGTGGACCAATTTTAACAAGATTTGAAAGAAGGTATGTATTGTGACGATGATGTCTTAAACTAAGTGAACAACGATTATTCCATATGAATTTAGTTTACTATTACTATTTATTATTCATGTTTTCTGTATAAATACTGGCACGAGCAGTGGGTCTCGACCCCTGCTCAGAACAAGCTGCGGTCCATCAGGGACGGTGTGTCGCGATGGCCCTCTTCTATACGAAAGTCTAGGAGAGAGGAGGTCATCGTGACGAGACTCCGCGTCGGGCATACTTCATTGACCCATGGGTTTTTATTGAGAGGGGACCCACCCCCAGTGTGTGAGTTTTGCGATGCTCCTCTGAGTGTGTATCACATTTTGGTGGAGTGTCGTAAATATGCCCCTATCCGCCTGGCTCTTGATTTTAAAGGTGACCTAGGTTTTTTGTCACGCGAAAGTCTTATATATCAATATACCGCCACTTTACACTTATTTCTCTATAGTTTATCATTTGACCCTGGTCTCATTTTACGTCAATCTAAATATATTTTTGTTCGATTTTTTAATCATTGTATTTTAAATAATCATCTATTTTGCTTTTACTGAACGGATTTTCAGTGTATTTTAGTTATTATTCTTAGTTTAAGTGATAAACGACCTAATTGTGTCGACTTGCCTTTGAGATTCAATATAATAATAATAATAATAAGTAATACATAAGTAATTAATAGACTAAAATTGAAATAGAAAATGTCAACATAATCTCAAGAAAGTTCTCACTAAGTACAAGATTCACAGCTCCTTATGGTTTAATTTTAATTTTTCTTTTTTTGTTCGAAAAGATCTTACTAGGAACAATTTGAATCTCCACTTGAGCTTCGTGTTATAGATTGAACCTAATGTTGCATTTGTAAAAAAAAAAAAAAAAAAAAAAAAAAAAAAAAAAGTGATGAAGACTTAATTTGCCCAGCCACTGACAAACTACTTGTTGGTGCTGGCTACAGGACGCTTTAGGAAAATTTAACAGAATTTCAGAATCTTGGTGCATTGCCCCATGGTTTGGATTTACAAAAGTTAAATGAGGGTGAAGGTATAGAAGGAACATTAAAATCAATAAAGCAAAGTGGCATAAAAAGTGTGCACGTAATTTCAACAGAGCAAAACTAGCCAGGGCTCCTCTACAAGACGATAAAATTAAGAGATATGCTGATATTACCAATAATACATAATAATAATAATAATAATAATAATAATGCTTTAAGCATTCCTAGAGGGTGGCAATTTGGTTGTTAAGTGAGCAAAGTACCACTCAAAGTGCTGCACAAATCAGACCAATTGTCTGAGAACATCAATATGGATAAAAGAAGAAGTCAACTCTATCTGCGAGCAAAACTAACAGTACTGACAGAATTATTCACCATCAACAATATACTTCTTACCAGAACAAGTTTCAAGACCAAAAACATGCATTAAAAGTAAGCTTTCTTGAATTCGGAAATCCTTTTGAGCTAAACTCCTATGATCTTGTGGTGTGGTGTGTTATAATGGATACAGAGCGAGTTAAAGCTCTATTAGGTCCTGAAGAAAAAACTTTACAACTGTACAGCAACTATGTGAAAGAACGTTTGAATAAGGAAGCAAAGTGAGTGTGTTTGCTCCATTGCAGAAAAATGGGACCAAGTTCTTTGGATTAAAAAAACAACCTTCCCAACGATTTCTGACTTGAGAAATGATATTGAGCTTTTCTCTAAGGCTTTCATTGTGAGTCAAAACAGAGACTTAGATCTGAACAAGTTTTTTGAACAGGAAAACACCAGTGCTCCACCTTCTCTTTCCTCAAATGGTGTTCTGCGATCATGTCAGAGATCTCAGCTACTTAAAATCCTGGAGGAACCCATTGATCCGTACAGTTTGAAGGATTCTGTGACACAACAATTTACGATGGAGCTGCACTAGCACATGCTCTTCCACCCAAAACATCACGGACATTTGGAGAATACTGTGATACAGAATTCAAACACAAGATTTTGTACGATTCTGAGAGGTTTCATGCAAAAATAATACATATTTTTTGGGATACTTACTCAAAAACTTGACTGAAGAAATTTGTGAGCGAAAAGAGAGGCGTTGGTCTTCGTCGCCAAGTAGCACAAGTAAATGTGTTACCACAAAATTGGAATAAATTCCTCTGTTGTGATCGGAATAAAACCGAACTTTTCAAGTTATTTGGAGAGCATGCACTCATGAAGTTTGATTGGGTTCACTTCATTACTGAGATTGATGGCGTTATTCGTTCATCTCAATTGGGAAAAACTTTGATTAATAGAGTCAAATACAGACAACAGGAAGAAGCAGATAGCAGAATTTTCCTACATGCTAAAGATAGTGTTGAGCATGGAGCAAAAATAAAATTATTTGCACAGTTGATACTGATGTAGTTGTTTTGGCAATCTCTTTTTTCCACATTCTCAAAGTTGCTGGTCTTCATAAGATGTGGATTCACTTTAGAGCTGGGAAGTCTCAAAGGTACATGAGCATTAATGTTGTGTCTGAAGTATAGGTGAAGATAAAGCGGTTGCCTTGAGAGGATTCCATTCATTTACAAGATCAGATGTAACCTTAACATTTGCCATGAATGGGAAACAGTCTGCCTGGAAAGTCTGGAAATCATTCTCTGAAACTACGGAAGCCTTTCAAGCTATATCACCACCAAAGAGTCTATTTTTGACGAGACTTTTCAAGTTCTGGATAAGTTCACTGTTTTGCTTTACTACAAAGATGGAAAAGACTTCTCAGTCAATCATGTCAGAATGCTTCTCTTTACTTCAAATAGTCGCAGTATTAAGTTTGCCCCCAACTAGAGAGACATTAAGACAGCATTGTCTCCGTTCTGCATATCAGGCAGGACAAGTAATTACTTTGTTCCAGGTATGAATCGGAAGATGAGGAATAAGATAACGTGATTTAGGGATCTTTAAGCTGTTAAGAAGAAGTTAATTTGCAGGAGTATTCCTTATTATTCACACATTTTTGTAAACATTCAGGCTACTATCTTATTGTAATAGTAAAGTAAACAAAATACTAAAAACCAAAGTCTAGTTTCATTTGATCAGTATTTACTCAAGAAGTGATTTATTGAAACAATTTTTCTTGATATCAAGGGAAAGATAAAATAATGTTTTTTTATATATCAACTATAAAGGAGAAATTGTGGACAATAAAAAAGAGATATAACAATGAAATTTGTGAGAAAAGTGAAATTTTCATAAACTTTTAAATTTTGGAGAAACATTAAGGTTTAAAGATAAATATGTGATGACAAATTAGTTTATTCTTAGCAAGAGCTTTCAAACAAACAAAATTAAATCGGAGTACTAGGAGCTGAGGTACAATCGAATTAAGTGCAGCTTTTTGGCTTTATTTGCTATGTACCAGACGTACTACATGGACTTACAGAAGAGTATTTGAAAATACATCCGATTTGATATGCATGTGATGTTGGGCAGGAAGCCAGGAGTGGCAACCATGCTTTGTGAGAGATTTCCTGGTAATTTAATTTGGTACTATTTAAATGAGTGACTATAACTAGCAGTCATCGACACAATTGATGATATCAAAGCCATCAATCATTTCAAAGCATCTATGGAAACATTATATGCGTTATTTAGTCAGTCTTCTAAAAACACAAGAGAATTGATGGCTGTCGCATCAATACTTGGAGTTCAGTTTAGTAAAAATTGGCCAAATACTAGATTTTAGGTGACTGTCTAGCAGTTTTCGAACAGTTAAGTCCGTTTGAAACGTCTACCAATCATTAATCGTTTACTTTAAGGATGCATCCAACGACCCAACACAAACTACCACTGAAAAATTTAAATGTTAGGGAATTTTTAACCAAATGAGCTCGAAAGGTTTTCTATGTGATAATGATTTAATGCATGACGTACTTTGTAGCATTTGGCTACAATAAAAAAGAGAACAAGTCAACGATAGCAAATACGCACCCATTTCACCATCCTGGTGGCACTGTACACCGAACCGAGAGAGACGACAACACTACCGACCGCAATTCCACCGCACAGACAACTGACCAGGAAGAATCAGACCACGCCCACTAGAGGTCGCCATATGCTCAAGCTATTTCAAAGAAGTTGAGAAGAAAAGAGATGCTTGTCCCACAAAGTGCCCGAACATTCCAATTGCTCCGAGAAATGAGTAGAAGCTCGTCTTGTCACTCGCATTTCCCTCCCGGGGTATGATACTCTTTGGTTCCCCTCCCCCTTATTTTCCTTTGTTCCGTGTTCACTGACTTTTGAAAATCGTATGTAAGACCGGCGTAGGAAAGCGTCCGGCACTCTTGGACATTGCTCGGACTTAATCGGAAGAAGCCGAGGCTTCAGCATTATTTAAAAAATGTAAGGGTAAATTTCTTTTCGGCGTAAATATTTTTTATATATATATTTTTTTAATTCCCTTTCAGCATGTTATTATTTATACTTTAAAATTAGTAACTGTTTGAATCTTATAAAACTTACATTTTTCACGTTGTATTTATAATGGTCTAGTTTATTTATATCAGTCTATTTTGTAGGGATAAATTTAGGGATATAACTATTGAGCTGATGGATAAAAATAAAGAGGATATAAAATATACATTTTGAATCTCGCCTTTTTATTATGCTGGTTAGATTTGTCTTTGTCTACATTATGTTTAAGTTAGATGTTCTTATTAATTTTTCTTGCTTGCTCTCCTGTATTGTTAATATTGTGGTTGATAAATTTAGGGAAATACGATTTTAGGTTAGTATGGGTTATATTAAAAATTCGTGGACTATGCTCATTTTGATTATGTAAATGAGTAATAGAATGCATATGTTAGATAGTTACATGATATATATATTATACATTTTTGGACAATGCTAATTTTGATTATGATGAATAATTATCTATACTAATATTATAAAGAGGAAAGATTTGATTTTTTGTTTTTTTTGTTTGTAATGGATAAACTCATTATTTTAAAAATTCTTTCACCAATATAAAGCTACATTATCAGCGAGTAACATAGGCTATTCCCCCTATGGGACGGGGCTTAGAATAGCCCCGCAGTAAACCCTGCTTGTCGTAAGAGGCGACTAAAAGGGGAGGCATATGTGCAGGATGTACCTCGTGCAGGCCAACCCTATCCTTCATCTTTCCTTTCACATCACTTTCTTCTTCCATCACTTTCACCCATTTTTTCACTCTTCCTCCTTCGCTTTATCTCTACTTCTTTTTTCCCTTCCCCTGCCGTTCATCCTGCACGGAGGCCTTTGGACTTTCCGTTAATGACCTTGGCTACTAACCCGGCTCTTCTCTGTTTATTATTGGATACCACTGCCTTGAGCTCCCGAATGAAAGTGCGCCGGTTGCAATACCTTAGTAGAAGGGCCTTAGGGATGACAATAACCGGGTACCCTACTTTGGGAAAAGATCGGTTGCGTTCATGAGGGCCCGGACGTAAAATTGGCACTTTCCTACACCCACTTTCTGCGATGACCTCTCTCTCGGCGATGCTCTATACGAAGGTTGTCATGTCTAGCGTCGTATAGAGCCTCTCGTCGGGACAGTTAACAGGGCCATATGTGGTAGTACCAACTTGGGTCACCCTGGGTCTACGATCCGAGTATTGTATAGGTTATCCCCAATCATGGCATGGCCGACAACATTGTCGCCGCTGGCACCGTACTGCCAAACACTGCTGGCAACTTACTGCCCGGCCCCTCGCAGGGTCGTAATATAGATAAGAGGCGGAAACGGGTAAGGCCGTCCAGCCCTTTAATTGAAAAAATCCAGGAAGTGGTGAGGCCCCAGCCCCGCTTCCTGGTAATGTCTCGAATGGATGAAAATGAGAACCTCAAGCGTGTCAGCCCATTTGTCCTCGAAAGAGTGATAAGTGGAGCTGCCGAGTCTGGGGTCTCAATTAGAAAACTGCGCGATGGCACGATTATGATCCAGACTGAAAACGACCTCCAGACAAAGAAAATAATGGCAATAACTTCAATACCGTTGAGCCCCTCGAATCATTTAAAGGTGAAGGTGGACCCGCACAGGTTCCTAAATGTTTGCAAGGGAGTGGTCACTTGCTATGAGCTCGACTGCGTAAGCATTGAGGAGATCTGTGAGGAGCTTTCCCCTCAACATGTCACCGAAGTATATACGATCACCATCAAAAGGAACGATGTAGTGAAGAACACTGATAGTTATATTCTAACATTTGCCACTCCTTCCTTACCAAAGGAGGTCCGAGCTGGCTTCACGTGCTCAGGGTCCGGCCGTATGTCCCCAACCCTCGGCGCAGTTTTCAGTGCCAGGAGTTTGGGCATACGAAGCTGCGATGCCGTGGTAAGCCAACCTGTGCAGATTGTGGACAGGAGGCTCACGAACAACCATGCGAGTCTCCTAAATTCTGCATTAATTGCAAGGGTCCTCATTCTGCCTGGTCTCGGTCCTGTCCGAATTGGAAGGTAGAGAAAAGAGTCCTGGAGATCCAAACAGAAAAGAAGATCCCTTATGCCCAGGCACGCAAAAAGTATACTGCACTGCAAGCTCCGGTATTTCAAAGTTCCTAGAGCCAAATTGTCACCCAAAATATAAATTGCCCTAACTGCCACTGCGCAGTTAATATTGCAAAGACTCCTACAAGACCTGTGCCACACATCTCTATTCGAGACAAACAAAAATAGCCGGCATCATCTGTGGTGATGCAGAAAATAATACAAGTGGCGACACCCTCACAAAAGTCGCCACACCACCTGTACCCCCGAGGAGACCAACTCTGGGAACACCCCCAAGAACCCCTCGGGGAACACCCCCAAGACCCCCTCGGGGAACACCCCCGATCCCTCCTCGGGAACTCCCCCGAGCCCTCCACGGGGAAATAAATTGCGTGCGGCCACTGTTGAGTCGCTCACCCTCGCCTCTGGGCCTCCAGAGGCCGGGATGAGTGGTGAAACAGGTGAGGCCGCCAAGGCGAGTCCCACTGGTGCCTTGAAGAAAGACCAGCGAGAGACCGCCGAAAAGAATTATATGAAAAAAGCGCCGAAGGCCTTAACAAAGCCTTCGCGCAAGGATCCAACTACCCAGTCTCTCCAAAATAAACCAAAGCCTCTCCTGAAGCGGGAGGTCCAGGAGAGACTGGGAAAGGCAAGAGGACCTAAAAAGGCCCTCAACCAATTTTTATTTTTAAGAGATAGTGTCATGGATTGCGAGGATAATTAAATCTTATATTAATAAAGTATGTCGCTACTACAATGGAATTGTAGGGGTTTCTATGCTCGTGTAGAGGAAATTAAACAACAAATTTCTTCCCTGCATCCTTCCATCTTGTGTTTGCAGGAGACCCACTTCCACCCAAATGACAACCCGATGCTTCGTGGGTACGATGTGTATCGTACCGACAAGCCTTTCTTTGATCGGGCTAGCGGAGGTGTGGCTATATTCGCACGAAGCAATATATATCACAAAAATATTAACATCATTTCTGATCTCCAAGTTATCGCTGTCCGAGTCTCCCTTGCTTTGGAGATGACCGTATGCTGCATATACCTCCCGCCAGATGAACGTATTTCGAAGAGGAGCTTAGAGGCCCTCTTTAAGCAACTTCCCGCCCCCTATATCATCTTGGGGGACTTTAATGCTCATAACCTGGTGTGGGATCTAATTTTACAGATGCCCGCGGGAGGATGGTAGAGGATATTCTTGTCTCGGGAAACCTGGTGCTAATGAACACCGGGACCCAGACAAACTTCTCCACTTTTAATGGTGTATCCTCTGCCATCGACCTAACTTTATGTAGCTCAGGTATCGCTGCCCTCTTCCTTTGTGATGTCCATACGGACCTATGTGGTAGCGATCACTTCCCTATACTGCTTTCCCCACTCCAAGATTGCCCAAGTACGGCACGAGTTCCCCAATGGGTGATTAAACGTGCCGACGGGGATAAATTCCGCGAGCTCGTGGTTTTCCACGAATCCCCTTCTCCTGACCTCGATGGTAAGACTGAGTATTTTACTTCGACGGTCATCGCGGCGGCGAGGGCCTCCATCCCTAAATCCTCGCCAAATCCGCGCCACCGTCCCGTTCCCTGGTGGAGCGAAGAGTGTCGGTTGGCTATTTCTGACCGTCGAAGGGCCCTACGTCTTTTTCACCGACCTCCTACCTTGGAGAACCTGGAGTCATTCCGGATTCTACGTGCTCGAGCTCGCCGTATCATTCGTGAAAGCAGAAGAGAGTCTTGGAGAAAATTTATTTCAACTCTTACAATATCCACCCCCACAACTAAGGTTTGGGATAATATCCGTAAGTTACGTAATAGCAACAATTCCAATAACAATATACCTGCCCTCATGTCTAACGGTTCACGTGTCTCCTCCCCTGTGGAGGTCGCCAATGTATTGGGCTCGATGTTTGCCGCTATTTCTAGCACTGCGAGCTACTCTAACGAGTTCGCGGTGCATAAGCGCAGCATCGAGCGCCTTACTATAGATTTTGGCCAAAGTCGGGGGGAGGATTATAACTCCCCCTTTACTAAAGAGGAACTTACCTATGCCCTGTCCCAGGCGGGCAATACAACTTCTGGCCCGGATGATATCCATTACGAAATGTTGCGCCAACCGTTCCCCGCCTGGACGGGCGTTCCTCTTAGACCTCTACAATTGTGTTTGGGAATCTCGTCAATTCCCAACACTGTGGAGGCAAGCAACCGTTATCCCAATATATAAAAGTGGCAAGGATAAATTAGAGCCAACTAGTTATAGACCGATAGCCTTAACTAGTTGTGTATGCAAAATATTAGAGAAAATGATCAATAAAAGATTTATATGGTATCTAGAATCCCGCAATCTACTATCCAATATGCAATGTGGCTTTCGCCGTAACCGATCCACGGTGGATCACCTTGTTCGCCTTGAGACAGCAGCTCGTGACGCTTTCTCCATAAACAGCACCTCTTGGCTGTCTTCTTTGATTTGGAGAAGGCTTACGACACCACCTGGCGGTACGGTATTTTAAAAACCCTGTTTAATTGGGGATTTCGGGGGAACCTCCCTATTTTTATATCTAATTTTATGTCTGATAGACACTTCCGGGTAAGATTAAACAACACCTTATCCGATTTTTTATTCAAGAAAATGGGGTGCCTCAGGGTAGTATTTTAAGCTGTACGTTATTCGCTATCTCGGTAAATAGCATCGTGGACAACGTGCGCGTACCTGTCCGTTCATGTCTTTTTGTTGATGACTACGCAATTTATTGCAGTTCATCGAGTCTCCACAGAGCTGAACGTCAGATACAATTAGCTGTCAACAATCTGTGTATATGGGCATCGCATAGTGGCTTTACCTTCTCAGCGGCCAAGACGACGGTAGTCCACTTCCACAGATTACGCGGAATACAGCAAGGCCCCAATATTTTAATGAACCATGTTGTTTTACCAGTCTCTTGAATTTGTGAAAGCAGAATGGGGAAGTGATCGCTGCCACATAGGTCCGAGCGAACCTGCCAAAGGAAGTGAGCAGCAATCCCGGGGCTAAATAGAGCTAGGTCAATGGCAGAGGATACACCATTAAAGGTGGAGAAGTGTGTCTCGGTCCCGGTGTTCATTAACACCAGGTTTCCCGAGACAAGAATATCCTCTACCATCCGCCCGCGGGTGTCTGTAAAATTAGACCCCCACACCAGGTTATGAGCGTTAAAGTCCCCCAAGATAATATAGGGGGCGGGAAGTTGTATAAAGAGGGCCTCTAGAGTCCTCTTGGAAACACGTTCACCTGGTGGGAGGTAGATGCAGCATACGGTTAACTCCATAGGAAGGGAGACTCTGACAGCAATCACTTGGAGATCAGAAACAATATTAATATTCTTATGATATAAAGTGCTTCGTGCGAATATAGCCACACCTCCGCTAGCCCGATCAAAGAAAGGCTTGTCGGTAAGATACACATCGTACCCACGAAGCATCGGGTTGTCAGTTGGACGGAAGTGGGTCTCCTGCAAACACAAGATGGAAGGATGCAGGGAAGAAATTTGTTGTTTAATTTCCTCTACACGAATATAGAAACCCCTACAATTCCATTGTAGTAGCGACATAAGTTATTAGTATTAAATTTAGTTATCCTCGCAATCCATTTCACTATCCTTTAAGAATAAAAATTTGTTGAGGTCCTTTTTAGGCCCTCTTGCCTTTCCCAGTCTCTCTTGTACCTCTCGCTTCAGGAGAGGCTTCGCTTTATTTTGGAGAGACTGGGTATTCGGATTCTTGTTCAAAAGCTTTAAGGCCTTCGACGCTTTTTTTATATTATTTTTTTCGGCGGTCTCTCGCTGGTCCTTCTTCAAGGTACCAGTGGGACTCGCCTTAGTGGCCTCACCTGTTCCGCAACTCGTCCCCACCTCCGGAAGTCCAGGGTGGGTGTGAGAGGCTCGACAACGGCCGCCCTTGTTTTGGTACCCCGAGGCAGGCCCGGGGGGATTTCCCGAGTCGGGCCCGGGGGAATTACCCGAGGTGGGCTCGGGGGGGTTCCCCGAGATGGCTCGGGGGTGTTCCCGAGGTGGGCTCGGGGGGTTCCCCGAGGTTGGCTCGTGGGAGTTCCTCGAGGAGGTCTCCTCGGTGGCATAGGTGGGGGAGACGACCGTTGTGGTGGTTTGGCCTCATTTAAAAATTTTGGCGCCACAGAAGTTGGCGCGGAATCAACATAAGTGTCTCGAGAAGAGACCAATGGAACTGGTCGCGTTGACTCCTTAGCAATATTAACTGCGCAATGGCAGTTGGGGCAGTTTATATTTTGACTGACAATCCGGCTATATGAAGTTTGAAATACCGGAGCTTGACTCGATACGTATTCCTTGCGTGCCTGGGCATATGAGATCTTCTTTTCAGATTGTATCTCCAGGACTTTCTTCTCTACCTTTCATTTTGGACAGGCCCTCGACCAGGCGGAATGCGGACCCTTGCAGTTGACGCAGTATTTAGGAGACTCGCATGGTGTTTCGTGAGCCTCCTGTCCACAATCCGCACAGGTTGGCTTACCACGGCATCGCAGCTTCGTATGCCCAAATTCCTGGCACTGAAAACAGCGCCGAGGGTTAGTGACATACGGCCGGACCCTGAGCACGTGGAAGCCTGCTCGGACCTCCTTCGGAAGGGTAGGAGTCGCAAATGTGAGGATATACGTATCCGTCTTCTTTTCTTGTCCATTCTTTTTTGTGACAATACGGTACACTTCGGTGACATGCTGGGGGAAAGCTCCTCACAGATCTCCTCAATGCTTACGCAGTCGAGGTCGAAACAAGTGACCACTCCCTTGCAAACATTGAGGAACCCGTGAGGTTCCACCTTCACCGGTATTGGAGCCGTATTACTCGACGGTATTTCAGTAATAGCCATGATGTTGGAGGACTGGACGTCAGTTACAGTCTGTATTAAAATAGTGCCATCACGCAATTTCCTTATAGAGACGTTAGATTTTGCTGCGCCATTTATCGCTCTTTCGAGGATAAATGGGCTGACGCGCTTAAGGTTTCCATTGACATCGTCTCGAGACATCACCAGGAAGCGGGGCTGGGGCCTCACCACCTCCTGGATTTCCACAGTGACAGGGCTGGTCGGCCTTACCCGTTTCCGCCTCTTATCAATATTACGGCCCTGTGAGGGGCCGGGCAGTGAGGTGTCAGCAGTAACAAAGTTATTGGCCATGCCGTATTTGGGGACAACCTACACAGTACTCGGATCGTAGACCCAGGGTGACCCAAGTTGGTGCTACCACATACGGCCCTGTTAACTGTCCCGACGAGAGGCCCTATACGACGCTAGACATGACAACCTTCGTATAGAGCATCGCCGAGAGAGAGGTCGTCGCAGCAAGTGGGTGTAGGAAAGTGCCAATTTTACGTCCGGGCCCTCATGAACGCAACCGATCTTTTCCCAAAGTAGGGTACCCGGTTTTCATCCCTAAGGCCCTTCTACTAAGGTATTGCAACCGGCGCACTTTCATTCGGGAGCTCAAAGCAGTGGTATCCAATAATAAACAGAGAATATCCGGGGTAGTAGCTAAGGTCGTCAACGGAAAGGTCAAAGGCCTCCGTGCAGGATAAACAGCAGGGGAACGGAAGAAAAAGGTATGGATAGATAAAGCGAAGGGAGAAGAGTGAAAAAAGGGGGGGGGGGGAAATTGAAGGAAGAAGAAAATGATGTGAATGGAGAGATATAGGATAGGTTTGTCTGCACGAGTACGTCCTGCACGAGGTACGTCCTGCACAGAAGCCTCCCCTTTTAGTCGCCTCTTACGACAAGCAGGGGTTACTGCGGGACTATTCTAAATCCCGTCCCGCAGGGGGATGTTTTTAATGAAGATCGTAGAAGCTATTATATATTTCTACATAATACTTTTAACTCGTTACTTATATATATACATATATATATATATACATATATATACATATATATATATTGATCTATTTAATTCTGATATTTATAATAAACATATACATGCACTTCTTGCAATATATTTAATGTTATTGTTAGTGAAAATACCCTTAGGTTTAGAAACTCTCTCTGTCCTTCCTTAATTTCAAATATCATCATTGTTATATTTATATTTCTGGAGACCGACCGTCATGTTATTCCCGCCTGGATTGAGTTGCGTGCCCTGGGTTCCTGTTGTGCACCCAACATTCAAAACTATTACTCATACAGCTCACTCCTATTGCTTTCGTTATCATATTCATTTATTTTATGAGATTTGGACCCTCTTTTGTAGGATTTTGAGAAATTTAGGGTTCAAATTGAAGAACTGTCAAATCTATCAGAAGAATTGCAAGGGATGTGGTGTACTCTAAGTCTGATAAGCTGGTACATTGTACAATTATTTGAATTATTCAATCAATTAAATCCAGATCAGGGGAAAGAGTAAGCGAAAATTTAAAAGTAGCTGAGAGTGGGGAATTCTGTGGCGTGGAACTTACTGAGAAGCCACAACACCATTCATTAAATCGGTTGCAATTCTTGAGCAGCATTATGGACAATTTAAGAGCTAGATGTTTCACATCCACTTCAAGCCGTCGAGTGAAAGATGGTGACATTTGTCAAGAGGAGTATTCCAAACTTCTGAAGGATTTTAAAATATTGAACTCTGACTTGTGGCCGAAGTTACATACGGAGAGGATGCCAGAATAAAACTGAAAAAAAAAGTGTTTACTAGATTTCTGGACTACGTTGACTGTGGAGGGAGACGTATTCCAGAATTTCTTAAACCTCTATCAGACTGCCTAGAATCAATTCCTTATAGTTCTGCAGAGTGTGAACTTATTTTTATTGTAACGAACTTAACAATTACTCCGTTACGCTGTTCTTTGCTTAGTAACCACGTTGCATCATTATAGTCATAGAACTAGATGGTCTACCTTTGAAGCAATGGGACCCACTACCATTCGTTATGACGAAGCTGTTCCTGAGAACAATAGAAATTATTAGCTCTGGTCATTGCTTTAAGATTTATCATAAACTGAAGAGATTGTATTTAGTAGACTATTTATTTCTTTATTTCTTTATTTTTTCATATTAATTTTATTTTTATTCTAAATAGTTTACGTATTTTCTATTTACCGCCTTTTTGAATTTAATTTTTAATTTTGTGCTAAATTATGTTTTCACGTGATCTTTTAAACAGTCCGACAAGTATTTGTCCCAATGGTAGACGTTTGTAAACACCAAAGCTCAACGTCACCATATTTCTCATTTCTGCACTCTTAATTGTTTTGATAAATCCCACTCCAAAAATTTTCTTAGTAGGCCTAATTATACGTGTGAAGTTAATATTAATAGTGTGAAGTTTCATGAATCTCATCTCACGACCACCCAAGATTCGACGCCAGATTCATCAGTTCCAAGTAATGTAATAGTCCCGCATCTTAATCTCCCACAAACTTAAATCCTCAACCCCCCAAAACAGAATGAGTTACGTTACTATTTTTATATCTTCTATCTGTATGGTTAGATAAAAGCATTAAAACATATTCCTAAGTGATGAACGTTAACATCCTAACTTAATTTTATATCCTGCGTATAGTTTGAACAGGTAGTAAGACACGGTGCTGACGAAACTATATATTATATTTAACACGTTTGAATATTAAGTTAGTTTAAACTTTGAGAATGACCGCCCTGGTAGTGTTTTCCCTAAAACTACACCAGTGAGGCTGATATAAAGAAAAGTTTGGAAATCTCTGTTGGCTGTCACTATGTGTGTTACTGTCGAACTGTACTGGCGGACAGAAGCAAGGCGGGTAATAAACATCTCACCTCCTCCAGGTACGCGCAGGGCGTGGCTGCACGGAGCGGTCACGTTCACAGACACTGTCTGCTACACACTTCCCTGTGTAGGTCCGGATACTGCTCCCTCACATCGTGATGTGCGTCTGACAAGGCTTACATCGTGACGTGTGTCTGACAAGGGACCGGCTTGGAGGCTTACATCGTGATGTGTGTCTGACAAGGGACTGGATTGGAGGCTTACATCGTGACGTGTGTCTGACAAGGGACCGGCTTGGAGGCTTACATCGTGATGTGTGTCTGACAAGGCTTACATCGTGACGTGTGTCTGACAAGGGACCGGCTTGGAGGCTTACATCGTGATGTGTGTCTGACAAGGGACTGGATTGGAGGCTTACATCGTGATGTGTGTCTGACAAGGGACCGGCTTGGAGGCTTACATCGTGATGTGTGTCTGACAAGGGACCGGCTTGGAGGTTTACATCGTGATGTGTGTCTGACAAGGGACTGGATTGGAGGCTTACATCGTGATGTGTGTCTGACAAGGCTTACATCGTGATGTGTGTCTGACAAGGGACTGGATTGGAGGCTTACATCGTGATGTGTGTCTGACAAGGGACCGGCTTGGAGGCTTATATCGTGATGTGTGTCTGACAAGGCTTACATGGTGATGTGTGTCTGACAAGGCTTACATCGTGATGAGTGTCTGACAAGGGACTGGATTGGAGGCTTACATTTTATTGTTAGGAGTTTTTTTTTCTAGCACTGAGTCTTATTACCCGTTAGGATTATACGCAAATATATAAGCCTTATAGTGAGTCCAGATTAGGAGTGGTGATAACTGGCGAATGGATACACGAGTGTGTAGTATCTGGTCACTTTCGTTAGCTGTCAAACAATATGCTGAGCTGCTGTAACTTCTGGCAGTCAAAACTTTAACAGCAAACAATTTGTTTTAAATTACTTTTTTATTTTAAGTGTTTTTTTACATCTAATGAAATAAGAACTTATGAAAATAACTCTTTGGGTGGTTTTTTGTTCCTGTGGAAGCGACGTCTGAAATTTATTTAAAAATAATAATATTTAGCACCGCATCTTACTACCCGTTCGGGTTATACGCTTTAAGTACTAATTACGTTAATGGATTAGGAATTGGGAAGGTTTAATTAGAGGAAGTGAACCCGCATTTGCGTGGAGGGAGAGTGGAAAACCATTTAGGGAAAACCACCCCCAGTTCACCCGACCGAGATTCGAACCTCGATCTCCCCGTCCTCAGCAGTCGAGCTAAACACAAGCGCGTTAGCCAGCTACGCCACCGAGGCGGGTCTATATTTAAAAATGCTTCACAAACTAGATAATTTAAATGGCTGCCTTCTCTTCATGAATTAAGATGGTGAGTAAGACGAAATGAGCACGTTCGACATCATTCAAACTGTATTCGGCTGTGTTCATACGCATGTGTCTACAAAATAAGAACATTTTAGTATGAAACTAATATTTTGTGTGGTTCTTTCACTAAGTTATAAAAACATAATTTCTATGGTGACCAGCTATAAGAAGATGTCCTCACGCGATACAAGCACCAGCTATTGTTTTTGTTGATGCTGGTGCTTTGATATCAGCTGATTTTGTTAAATGTTCTGATAGGCTTATTATAGCTACAAGGTTGTGCGAATATTTCCATAGGCATTTATCAACAACTTCTATATTATTGGGCCGTTATTGACTATGCAAACCTAGTATATTAATGTATCTCTTGTACAGGTAAAGTTTAACGAGTTAAAATGTATTTTGATATAGTTCTTAAATGTTTTTACCACGAATTATTTTGTTTTCTTAAAGAATTTTCACTCTAACCGCACACAACTATGTAGGCCCTAAATATAAATGCATTTAGTTTGACAGTATTATTTTGTAATTTAAAGTAATTTTTCAAGTTGTTTATGTAATTACTATTGCCAATAGGTTTTTTTTTTACAATTTCGCAGTGAAACGTTTGGAGTTTCCCTTCAAATTATTTTCCTATCGCGCCTATGTTACTTTAGGTTTGGGATAATCTTAATATTTTATAAAGTCTAATCGCCATGATAAATGTGGTAGATGACCGTTACCTGGAGATTAACACGGTTAAAAGAAAAACACAATTAACAACAGTGACAAGTTAATATCTTACAGTTTTGCAGATCATTTGATTTTGTGAATGGATACATGAGCGTATATCTGGTAATTTTACTAGCTCACCAGTTACCACCACTCCTATCGCGAATGGACAATGCTATCCACCGGTTATACAGGGGGGCGACAGAAAGCAATCCCACCCGGGCGCAAAATTTGGGCCGCCCCTGCTTGCTAAAGTTCTCCCATCTGATCCCTTTGTCAAAGTTCTTGAGAGTCCTAGAATCGAACCATGGTCTCCTAGTTGACAGGTGACATGCTATCTAGTTAGCACGACTGGAGTGGTATGATCAATGTTCCCTTGAAGTCCCAAGCCTTGAGACGCAAGCGCCGGTCCTATTAACATATTTCCCAGGAACTCAGACATGTCACGAGACGTCATCAACTTCTCGTCAAACGGAAGGACATCTCGCGACCAATCACAAATTAATTCACTCTTCCTGGAAATTGAACGACAACTATGAGCCTTCAGTGCAGGTGTCTTTGAAATGATGGATTATGATACCTACAAACAGTATATTATTATTATATTATATATATATATACTATATTATTAATAATATTGATAATAATAATAATTACTTTAATGGTGAAGTTAATTACTTCTCTTACACTAAACCAAAAAATACAATTAAATCGGAAGTTACACAAGTGATCCACATAAAACACGCGCAAATAATGAATGAAATAGAAAAACTAGAGCTACATTCTGATATATTCATGTTATATTATTTTTACCCACATTGTCGGCTATGCGAACTAAACGCCAAGCTCGTCTAACCTGTTCTGTCAGTTACTAGAGCTTGGGGTTCGAATCCCATTAATGACCACTGACTCTTTATTTCCTAAACGGGTTTCCTCTCTCTTTCCACTCAAACGCGGGTGTATTTCCTCCAAACCATGCCTTCCTTATCTACACATTAGTAGCAGATATCGGGAATGGGCTGTAAGACGTGCGCAAACATTTTTTTTTACTTGGGCCACGTCTTACTTCTCGTCTAGAGCAACCACGTGTCCACACTAACGGGCTAAGGATGAGGACGGTAGAAATAAGAGGGAATACTAACTCCACCACGCCGGGATTTGAACCCCGACCTTTCCGTCACTGGCAAACAACACTAGACAAGACTGGCATCTTTATCTGCGTGCCCACCGAGGAGGGCTATTCATATGACACTCATCAGTAGGGTTAACATTTTTATTCCTTAAAAATTGCTAGAAAATTCTCTATAACAAAAAAATTTGCCCTTTAAAACGGAAAAAAAATCCAATAAAATTTACATTATTTTTTTTATTTCCTTGCAAAATTAATCAAGAATTGAATAGGTTTATTAAACAAAACAAAAAAATCTAAAAAATATAATTTAGTCGTTTGACTGTTTCTGTGTCAACAGAAATTCTTTATTTTACCAACCAGTTTTACTAACTTTACCTATAAACCAAAACAAAAACCAAACAAAGAATAACTAAGAAAAACCACTTTTTTTTTACAATTTCTGTGACAAACTAAAAATGTATTGCCGCAAAACTATAAGAGAAAAAAACAACTCTTAAAATACAATTTAACTTTTTACTGTTTCTGTACAAACTGAAAGTCAGTAAACAAAAAATATGCCGTTTAAAATTAAACAGGGGAGGGGTGGAAGTTTTTTTACCGCTGTGGTGGCACCACTGTTTCTATGACGCGTGTACAGATGTTATAAACACAAGAACACCCCCCCCCCCATATTTTTATCAGTTTTGCGTCTGGCCTTCAGGGAAAATTATACAAAAATGTCCTTTATATTGAAAATACCGAAATATGCAAAATAATGACTCAAAAACAACAAAAATAGCCTTGAAATTACTGAAAATCTGAAAATATGCCACAACGCGTGAAAACACGGAGATATGGTAAAATATGCCCTAATAAAGCTAATTAAACCAGCTCAGCTTAATTTCTTATGAAACACATTTGTATACACTTGAATAACCTTTGCAACAACAAAAACAACATAAAAATCCTAGCCCTAGTCATCAGCTATGAAGAAAATAGAAAGAGCTCATAATTTGAAATTTATTTTTCCAAAAGGCGTAAGTTGTTGTTTGTGACATGGACATTAGTGGGGACATTAAATAATTATTGGCTAATCTTTCTAAGCTGTCAGTTCATTTTAGCGGAGGCGGCTGATCGATTTGTGAGAAAATAAATATTATACTTTCTCACAAATAAATAAGTCATCCCCCCCACCCAAATATAAGTTACAGGTCTTGGGGACCTTGGTTCGACCATGGTTTGCAGTAGTCCTGTGTTTTTGTGTTGTTTAAAACCCTGGCGCCAGGACTAGACGGTTAGAAGCAGTCCGAGGTCCTATTTGGCGAGTCGTGTGCTAATATAGGCCTATAACCTTGCGTTTGGAACGTGTCAGATAATGTACAAATAAAATATTTACAAGCGCTAATATTTGTTAGGTCCTACGTGAAAACATACAGATATATCATGCGTATTTGTTCATAAAATATGCTATTAGCTTGGAAATATGTTATTTGAATGGCACAAGAGACTCGTATTTTACAAATGTAAAATTCCTTTAATGTTTTAAGTAGTATATTGTGGCAAATTTACAACCTTTTAGCGAATGAAATTTGCCGCAGTGCATTTAATTGAATGTCCTCAACGAAAATGCTGGCTTGAAGAGGTGGATATTTATGTCACTTGTGAAAATAAAGTCATTAAATCACAATATATTTTATATTAATATGTAAAAATTAGAATAGCTCTTCATATATCTAAAAAAAAAAGTGGCTCTAATACGATTTAAGTTTGGTTAGGTTAGTTTGAATTTTAGCAGAAGTTCTACTGTTGTAATTTATTGTAAAATATTGTTGGGTATTATTCTTTCATTTAACAATTAATTTCGGTGAATATAGCCAGTTAAGAGGATTTAAAATTATTTATAGCTGAAAAACTATACGTACATATATATATCACCGTTTTTTTACTGTATTTTGATTTTAAATTTAAATTTTAATTTGATAAATACAATTTAAATCGAATGGTTTGGTAAACAGTTTCTCACTTTATTATAGAAAACATGCGCTGTCCACTACATAAAATTACTGAAGAGTATCAAGCTAGTCGTTTTTTCTGAATGGTGTAAATTATATAGAGCGTACGACTTATGGCAATAAATATATATCTGTTTGAGCTATGGCTTGATAAAGATCACCACAACTTTGAGCAAACTTTTCACACGCTATTCCTAGGTCACGAGTAACTTAAACGTTCAGTTATATCTAAACCTATATTAAACTAACATTAACTCTTACAATCTACATATTTTGTCAAGTTATTTTAGCTTCCTAAAGTTGATTGCTTTAATTTGTTAGCCTGTCATTTTCGGAGCTCCTGATTTCGACCAAAACTTGTGACCGTTTTGAGTTGAAGAGGAAAACACAAATCCTGCAAATTACCATATTCGGGGCAAATAACCAGTGACCAATTAGTTGTGCAACAGTCGGCGAGCTTAGCGAAACATTAAGGTTATGTGTTATAAAAAATATTGTGTGTACGTAATTTATGTTGACATTACAAATTACAAAATAATCACATTTAGGATCTGGGTACATGAATAGTGAGGTTAAACTATCAAATAAATCAACAATAAAATAAGGGCTAGGCGGAGGTCTATAGTAAATAAAGTGTTAAAGGACAGCTCAGTTTTATTTTTGGGGAATATCTAGTCTGCATTTTCTGAACCTATGGATTATATCAATACAAACTTACAAACTTCCTTAAGTTATTATTATTATTATAGTTAATTAATAAAATATATTAAACAATTATTAGGGCCTAGATGTTTTTATATGGTAACAGGCGTTAACAGATGATAATTATGTTTATTAGCACCACCCAGAATCAATCCGTGCCCCTATACTTGTGATTTACCACTATATCCTGAGTCATGGCTAGTATAGGGGCTGATATTAGATTAAATTATAGAATGTTACTAGAAAAACACAATGTAAAATAATTGTAGTATTTAAACATACATACATCTGGGTAGTTCAAACCAGAAACTCTTATTGGAAACTTGCGATAGTTAAAAATATTCCTAAGACACCTACACTCTGCCAAAAATAGCTGTGAACCATTTCCTCTATTTAAACCATAGTTAAAAAGTGGTTTCTATTAGTTTGAGCAATCAGCAATTATTTGAAGTGAAAATTTGGCCGGGCTTTGTTACCAAGGCCTGTTTCATGTTACAGATATGAAGTGAGTTGATCAAGGTGGTCTTGATCACAATCTCCCTGCAGTGTTGCCACACTTACCGAAATAGAGCAAACCTCGTGAGTTGGAAAAACAGGCGTTCATACATTGTATGACATTGTAACTTCTGAAATCAAGTTTATTAACTAGAATATTATAGTTTGAATGTATGAACCAGAAATTAATGAGAAGACAAAACTAATGGATTCGCAAACGTGGCTCGAATTTAAAGCTCAAAGCGCCTCGTGTGAAAGTTTCAATGCTGGAGGTTTACTCCAACATACATTTCTGGGTAGCGAATATAACACTGCATATTACTACCCGTCCGGGTTATACTCTTATGTACTAATTACACTTATGGTTTTAGGGAGTAAGAAGGTTATATTTAAACGAAATGTACCCGTATTTAAGAGAAGGGTGAGTGGAGTTTTTTTCCCGGAAAAACCACCCTCAGTACACCCGACCAAGATTCGAACCTCGATCTCCCCGTAATCGGCAGTCTATTCTACTGTAAGAGTAGAGTGTTAGACAAGGCGGCCACCGAAGCGGATGATGGAATTTTATTACTAACGACAAATAAATAAAAAAGCAGATTTACAAAGTGTTACAAGGAGGCGAAAATGCTCGCGAAATTTAAATACTATTTAAGGCTTCTAAGCGTGAAAATTAAGGACAGTTAAAAATGGTGAATTGTATGAGTTATATTATATCTAAGCCTACCACAGTTAACAACTGCATTGAGAGACGGGCAATATAATGTTAAGGGTCGGCTCCAACCCCAAAAAGTTTAATGGAAAATTAGATATATACGAGTATTTACGCCCGAGCAATACATTCATCAGTGTGTTGGTATTTGCAACAGCGAAATTGAAACAAGTTTAATGTTTTTTAAATTTTGAAATATTTTATACTATTGTAGATTTTTTTTAAAGATGGTAAAATAGTTTCATTCGTCTTTAGTTCAATGCCCTCGAACGAAAGCTGTTGTATTACCTATTTAAATAAAAAAAAACTATCTGCGGGATGAAATGGGCTTTTAAGATCGGGTATACTGACGTTACACATCTCATCAAGCAATATACTAGAGTAAAATTGGCTTAATAGATAAAATTAATTACAGATTATGATGGAGTTAACACGGTTTAAACGTAGAGCACGGCAAGCAAGTGGCGGTTACAACGGGACGGGTTGATTCCATTGTATTATTATTATTATTATTATTATTGTTTTGAGGCCCGTCGACACAGTAAGGTCATTAGGGCCTTTAAAAATAAATTAAACACAGTAGAATCCCCAATGGGAAGAGACATCACATAGTCCACCTGTTAGAATAAACAGGTGGAGAGATAAAATATAAAACAATATACAATAATAAAATTTTTAAATTAATTTAAAAACAGTTATTCTCAATAAGAGAAAATGCCCATTTGAGACACTCCCTAGGAGCGCTCAAATGGGCTATTAGAATAAAAGAAGTGATACACCTGCTAAAATAAAACCACAGGTGTATACACTACGTTAAAATTACAAAACAAACATATTAAAATTTAACACATTAAAATTATAAAACGTGTTAAAATAATACGTTAAAAAGACAAAACAAACATATTTAAATATACTAAAATGTTAAAAAAAAACTCAATATGAGAAAGTCCAGATGAGTCACTTTATAAAAGTGACTCA
>JBCFYV010001542.1:0-79706 GCA_039000515.1 Timema cristinae | reverse complement strand
GGAGAATTGTGTGGGTCCCGGTGTTCATTAACACCAGGTTTCCCGAGACAAGAATATCCTCTACCACCTCCCGGGCGTCTGTAAAATTAGACCCCCAAAACCAGGTTGTGTGCGTTAAAGTCCCCCAAGATGATATAGGGGGCGGGAAGTTGTATAAAAGAGGGCCTCTAGAGTCCTCTGGAAACACGTTCACCTGGTGGAGGTAAATGCATCATACGGTTACCTCCATAGGAAGGGAGCTCTGACAGCAATCACTTGGAGATCAGAGAATATATTTATAAACTTATGAATAAGTTGCTACGTGCAAATATAGCCACACCTCCGCTAGCCCGATCAAAGAAAGGCTTGTCGGTACGATACACATCGTACCCACGAAGCATCGGGTTTGTCAGTTGGGCGGAAGTGGGTCTCCTGCAAACACAAGATGGAAGGATGCAGGGAAGAAATTATTAGTTTGATTTCCTCTGCACGAGCATAGAAACCCCTACAATTCCATTGTAGTAGCGACATAAGTTTATTAGTATGAATTTAGTTATCCTCGCAATCCATTTCACTATCCTTTAAGAATAAAAATTTGTTGAGGGCCCTTTTTAGGCCCTCTTGCCTTTCCCAGTCTCTCCTGTACCTCTAGCTTCAGGAGAGGCTTCGGCTTATTTTGGAGAGACTGGGTACTCGGATCCTTGTTCGAAGGCTTAAGACCTTCGACGCTTTTTAATAAAAAAAATTTCGGCGGTCTCTCGCTGGTCCTTCTTCAAGGCACCAGTGGGACTCGCCTTAGCGGCCTCACCTGTTCCGCAACTCGTCCCCACCTCCGGAAGCCCAGAGGTGGGTGTGAGAGGCTCAACAACGGCCGCCCTTGTTTTAATGCCCCGAGGCGGGCCCGGGGGGTTTCCCGAGGCGGGCCCGGGGGTGTGAAAAAAGGGGGAAAGTGAAGGAAGAAGAAAATAATGTGAAAGGAAAGATATAGGATAGGTTTTTCCCACACGAGGTAGGTCCTGCACAGAAGCCTCCCCTTTTAGTCGCCTTACGACAAGCAGAGGTTACTGCGGGACTATTCTAAACCCCGTCCCGCAGGGGGCCTAAGGTACAAATTCCTTTTCGGCCTGTACACTTCAAAATTATCTTTCGGACTTTTTTTTTTTTTTTTGTAGTTAAGACTTCGAACCTATAAAGCTAAGATTACAAATGTGTCAGGTCATATAATAAATAAGTTAAACACCAAAACAATATTATTAAAATAAGAATATACTATCAAGGTATTATAGAAACCATAAACTTAGTAGAATTTGCTAAAATATAAGTTAAAATATTTTCATTAAAAGAAAAAAAGAAAAAGATTAAGTCATATATTATCCTTCATCATTAAAACATTCATATATCACATAATATTTATAATAATATATAGGCGAAAATGTCCCTGGATAAAAATCTAAACAGACATAATAAAAAGTTAGCAAATGTAAACAAATCAAAGAATTGGGTTTTGGTTTATAGGCCCTCTTCAGTGCAGCGTAGCTGATGTTTCGCTGTTGAAGCAAGAAACTTATATTTCCAATGTAGTGATTTTTTGTTCCAGTTACATTATGACTTCCCGTGGTCAAATAATGGTTAAGCTTGTAACAAATCGAAGGAATACTGATATTGACAAAAAGAAAGATGCAAAGAAATGGCAATGTTTTGTCGTACCTCAAACAGGTTTTGTGATTTTACCTTTGTTAGACTATAAACAACCAGGATGATAACTTATGAAGAAAGAAGACCAATTGGCTCATATTATTACAATGCAAAATAGGTGAATGGTATGACTATACTAGGGTACGGTTGCTGACCAGAAATCACAGATGAAGGACAAAAATTAAAAAACTTATATCACAGAAGGACAACAAAAATTTTTAAACCCTAATATCAAATATAAAAAAAACCACAAAATAAAAAAAATAAAACCATAACTTTTTAAAAAACCCTGTTTTAAAAGCTGAGTGTGCTTAAATATTGGTGACATTTACTCTGGTGAAATTTTACTTTATGGATAGATAATTTTTTTATTTTTTCAATTTTTGTTTTTACCACTTCTATTTTTCAGGCTGTTAAAATTTTCTCCCCTCTGCATCTTTTGAAAAAGGGCAGGTGAACAATTTTGTTGAAGAAGGGGTGAACAGATGGATGGTTTCAATGACAAAGAACCTGAAGGACAACAGTACCAAGCTTTGAGATTACGTTTTTATTCCTAAAAAAAAAAAATTATTTATGTTGAATTTTTTGTCTGCGTTGCATTCTCTTTAGTGCTTTTTTTTAAATTAGGCCCCCCAAATTGTTTGTTTTTTATTGATCCCAAACTTACAAAAACCTTTCCCTAAAAAAATAAAATAATTAAGAGATTCTATGTATCCACTTTACAAGTAGTTTGAAGACAAACTTTTGAAGATCCAGTTTATTCAACTGAAGATTCAGTTCATAAATACATCGAAAAGAAAAAAAATTTTTAAAAGTGCACTACAGAAAAAAAAACCCTTGAAGAAGGCAAAAACAAGAAAAGCTTAACAGAAAATCACTTTGGAAAAAAAAATGTTGCAAAAAGATTAAAAACCAAAGGAAAACATGTGTTTCACGACCCGGGAAAAAAAACTTTAAAAGCAAAGGGAATTTACCTCCAGGTAACAAACTTTTGTAAGCTAAAATGTACATTAAATTTCACAGATAAAAGCAAGGATAAAAATTTAGAAAATTACTGGGCCCCAGGGATGAAACAGAAATGAGACTCTTGCATTTTGGGGTGGTGAATATAAAGCCAAATTCCCAGTATTGTATAAAAGCAAAAAACCAACAAGCTTTTTATTTTACAACAATAACATCGATTAGAGGTGCAAAACATTTTTCAACGCTACTTTAAGTATTACCGGGGAACCTATAAGAACTGCCAATGAAAAATACAAAATTTGCAACGTACTAACGAACCAGGGAAAGCATGGAAAGCTAAAAGCTAGAAGAAAAATTCGAGAAGGTATTAGAAAACCCTATAAATTTCATCCTGAAATGGAAAGTCATTTCCTGGGCCTGTTCCCGTCGTGAATACATTGAAGTTGGGGAATCAAAAGGCAGAAACCACCCTGATTATGTGAAAATGTAAGATAAAAAATGTGTTGTGGCAAATATTTTATGATCATAAAATTTTTAAAGAAGAATTTAAAAATTTCATTCTTTTTTCCTAAAAAAGGGCCCTTGCGCCCTTGTCAACTTATTTAAATGCCCCCAGATTTGAGAAAGAAAAACTTGGACGATTAGAAAAACATATTTTAAAAAAGATTGTCACATAAAGAAAAAACAAACTGACAAAGAAAAAGTTAATGAGAAAATATTTTAGCTGTTTTTATTTGCAAGGGCGGGTTTTCAATGCCCCCAAAGGGGACCTTTTTGTTTTATATTTATCAAAACCTGTATTCAAATTTTTTTGTGTACGAGTGTTAAAAAGAAAGCCAAAATCAAACAGTTGAATTTTACTTTGGGTAAACGAGGAGCCAATAAAAAAGGCCATGTCTATTGAAAACTTTGAAGAAAGGTCGGGGGGGGAATATTCAGGAGGCTTATGTTTTTTATTTATCCAAAAACTGATGGGACAGCAAAAAAAAAAAAAACAAAAAACAAATTTTTTCATTCTAATTTATTTTTGCAGAATTTTGTAAACATTAAATCTATTCTCTAAATTCCCGATATCTGGTCACACCAAAAATGAGGGGGATTTGGCCGTTCCCTTTAAATCTGGACAATCAATGTGCCCCGAACAATATTCTCGCTGATATGAACGCACCTGAAAGAAAAAACAACATTTAAATGTAATAAAAATGAAAAAAAGATCCCCAAATGAGAAAAATTCCAAAGAGCCACTTTAAAAAAGTGATCAAAATGGATTAAAAGACCCGCTGGCGTATAAAACGGGAAAAAAATAATCCATCCGCACTATGCGAATAAAAAAGTAAGTCCCTTTAAATCAAGAGCCGGGGATAGGGCTATTTGCGACACTCCACCAAAATTGATGCACACAAAGGGCAGTATCAAAAAACTCACACACTGGGGTGGTCCCCTTTTTAGTAAAAACTATGGGGTCAATGAAGACCCCGACGCGGAGTCCGTCACGATGACTCCTCTCTCTAGACTTTCGTTTGAAGAGGCCATCGCGACACACCGCCCCTGGGGGCCCCGCGCTTGTTTGAGCGGGGGAAGCCCACTGCTCGGCCAGGTGCTAAGACTCCACCCCGAACATAACCCTTTAGTCTAAAAACATAAAAACCCCCAGACTGCCTCCGGAGGCAGCCGTGCTGCCCCCTTTGGCTGCCTGGCCACCGCCATTTCGGGAAGACCAGCGTGACCAGGAATCCAGCAAAAGGCGAGCCGGGTTTTAAAATAAATCAATTTTAAAAATTTGCTCTTTTTCATCTCACGAGGGGTTCCCTGATAAGAGGGGACAATGCCGACAGAGCACCAGGGAATCCGTGCAATGGGATAGAAGGTGACTTCTAGGGGTAAACAAAACAAAAGTTTTAAAATGGCATATAATTCACCGAAAAAACCGGGTTTCATTGGTAAACCAAATTTTTAAAATTGGACCCTTCCCACAACAAAAGCCATCCCACGGAGACCCCAGTTTAGACCCATCATGTAAATGGCTCAAATCCTGAAAGGGTGGGAGGAGCTCATTAAAGGTCCTATCATATCAAAGTTGGGGGGGTCGCTTTGGGGAACTTGGCAAGATCAAAATGGCTTTTCGGGGCGTATCTTCCAGGGGAAACTCGACCGGGTTGATGTGGGGGATAGTTTTGGCAGGACTATCCCACACTGTCAAAAACGATAGACCCGGGGTCCCAACCGGCCTTGTACTACGCCATTTATTTCATACAAGACCCGGTTAGGGGATGAAAAAAGGGGGGTAACAACTTTTTTGGCGTGAATGAGTTTCGCACGAAAGTCCAGGAGATAACCCCCGGGAAAAGAAAGGGGCCCCCCCGGGTCGGCCAAAGTGCTGACGACGGGGACTGGTACGAAAAGCCCAGTAGCCGTCGAAATGCCCAGCATGGTGGACGCTATCGAGATTTTTAAACGCCGAGGGCTAGCGGAACCATTCAAAACCCCCGTAATAAAGTTTTGATCTCACCAAGGCTCTATAGAGGCGCATAAAGGGTTTCCCCTATCAAAACCCAAGGCGACCACTCACACTTTAAGTAAATTCAAAGTTTTAACACACCTCGCTTTCAGGTTTTTAGGGGGGGATCCAATTATTTTTAAAAATAGAATAAAAGTCCCAGGAACTTTACGATCTCGGGCAGGTAAAACAAGTTGTTCTTTTAAAATATTGGGGGCTGGCTGTATTCCGCTAATCTAGGGAAAGTGGACGCATCGTTTTTGGCCCGCAGAGAAACAAAAACCTTACGGCTCCCCAAAACCATAGATTTTTTTACGCGAGTTGTACTGTCTTACCCCTGTGGAGACTAGACGAACTGCAAAAAATTGGAGTCTCCCAAAAAGGCTTGACGAACGGGTAAGCGCCTTGTCTAAAATGATTATCGAAATAGCGAACAACGTGCAGCTCAAAGGATTTCCCCGGGGCACCCCTTTTTCTTAAATTAAAACATGGATAAGGTTTTTGTTTAACCTTCCCAAGTGTCATTGACATAAAATTAGCTAAAAATAGGGGGGCCCCCCCCGGAACCCCCCTTTTAAAAAGGATTTTTTAAGATCCGAAAGCCATTGTATGTACGCCTTTCTCCAAATCAAAGAAAACGGCCAAAAGATGCTTTTTATGGAGAAAGGCTCACAAACAGCTCTCAAGACGGCGAGTGATAAACCCGGGACGGTTAGGGCGAAAACCACTTGAATAGGGGATGCGGTTGCGGGATTCTAAACCCTATAAGTCGTTTATTTTTTTTTTTTCTAAATTTTGCATAAAAAGCTTTGGCTTGGTTCTATAACAGTTGGCTCTAATTTACCTTCCCAAAATTTTATATTTGGGATAACGGTTGTTGCCTCCACGGTTGGGAATTGACGAGTTTCCCAAAACAATTGTAGAGGTTAAGAGGAACGCCCGTCAGCAGGGGAAGTTGGCGAAAATTTTTGTAATGGATTTCCCGGGCCGAATTTGATTCCCGCCGGGGGGACAGGGCTAGGTAAGTTCCCTTTAGTAAAGGGGGGTTTAATCCTCCCCCCCACTTTGCCAAAATCAATAGAAGGCGCTCGATCCCCGTTTATGCCCCGCAAACCCTTTTTTGAGTAGCTCGCATTGCTAGAAATGTGGCGAACATCGAGCAATACATTGGCGGACCTAAAAAGGGGAGGAGACAAGCGAACCGTTAACATGAGGGCGGTTATAATAAATTTTTTGTTCCCCATTTAAAATTTAGTATATTGTCCCAAACCTTAGTTGTGGGTGTGGGTAATTGTAAGGGTAGAAATAAACTGTCTCCAATAATTCTTCTGCTTTCTCAAAAAAACCGGCGAGCTCCGGCCGTAAAATTCGGAATGTTTTCCAATTTCCAAATTTGGACGCGATGAAAGAGGCGAAGGGCCCTACGACGACAAAAACAGCGAACGACACTTTCGTTCCCAGGGAACAGGACGGGGGCGCGGATTTGGCGGGGATTTAGGGATAAACCCCTTGCCGCCGCGATGACCGTCGAAGTAAAATGCCCACCCTTAAATCGAGCGGATTTTTGGGGATTCCAAAAAATACGCGAGCTCGGGAAAATCTACCCAGTCAGCACGTTTTAGCAACCATTGGGGGTATCCGCGCGTCTGAAGGGATTTCAAGTGGTGAAGGGAGAATGAGATTGATCACTGCCCATAGGCCGAGTGGACCCCCCAAAGGAAGTGGGCGCGATCCCGGGACTACAAAATTTAGGTCGATGGGAGAGGAACACCCTTAAAGGTAAGAAGTGGGTTTTGGGTCCCGGTGTTTTTAACACCAGGTTTCCGAGACAAGAATATCCTCTACCATCCTCCCCTGCGTCGTAATATTGGACCCCCCCACCAGGGTTTTGCGCATTAAAGTCCCCGATGTATAGGGGGGGGGGAAGTTGTATAAGAGGGCCTCAGGTCTCTTAGGAACACGCCTCCCCGGGGGGAGGTAGATGCAAATATTGTTACCTCCAAAAAGGGGGGGGACTTGACAGCAATCCTTGGAATCAAAAGATATTTAAAATTCTATGTAATATTTCTTTTGTGCGGGAAAATAGCCAACCTCCCTAGCCCGATCAAAGAAGGGTTGTCGGTACGATACAATGTACCCCGAAGCATGGGTTGTCATAGGGGGAAGTGGGTCTCCCGCAAAACAAGATGGAAGGATGCAGGGAAAAAATTTGTTGATTTTTTCATCTACACGGCATAAAAAACCCCCCAATTCATTGTGTAGGTCATACTTTGTTATATAAATTTGTTATCCCGCAACCATGACTACCCTTAATAATAAAAATTTGGTTGAGGGGGCCTTTTTTTGGTCCATTGCCTTTCCCCTCTTCCTGGACCTCCCGCTTCAGGAGGGCTTCGGTTTTTTTTTGGAGAGGGCTTGGTAGTCGGTCCCTTGCGCGAAGGCTTTGTTAAGGCCTTCGACGTTTTTTTTTATAAACTTTTCGGGGGTCTCTGCTGGCCCTTCTTTAATGCACAAGAGGGATCGCCTTAGCGGTCAAAATGTTCCGCAACTCGTCCCCACCTCCGGAACCCAGATGGGGGGTTTGAAGGCTCAACAAAGGCCCCCCTTGGGTTTTGTACCCCGAGGCGGGCCTCGGGTCGGGCCCCAGGTGGGCTCGGGGGGGTTCCCCGAGGTGGGCCCGGGGGGGTTTCCCCGAGGAGGGGTTTCCCCGGTGGTATGGGGGGGGGGAGCAGCAGTTGTGGCGGTTTGGCTCCTTTTAAAAATTTTTGGGGCCAAGAAGTTGGCGCCTATCAACATAAGTGTCTCGAGAAAACCAAAAGGCATGGCGCTTGGCTCCTTTTGCAAGTTAAAATGCGCAAAGGCAGTTGGGACAGTTTTTTATTTTGATGACAATCCCATTAGAAGTTTTTAAATACCGGGCTTGACTTGTAGTTTCTTGCGTGCCCGGGATATGAATCTTCTTTCAGATTGTTTCCAGGCTTTCTTCTTACCTTCCATTTTTTGGGTGCCCGAGACCGGCGGGGAAAGCGGACCCCTTTCAGTTGAGCAGTATTAGGGGATTGCAGGTGTTTTAGCCCCTGTCCCCAATCGCACAGGGTTGGTTCCACGGCATTGCACTTGATGCCCAAATTCCTGGGACGAAAACGCGCCGAGGGTTTTTGGGCAAAACGGCCCCGGGCCTGAGACGTGGAAAGCCTGCTCGGACCCCCCTTGGGAAAGGGGAGGAGTCAAAATGTTAGGAATACGATCCGTCTTCTTTTTTGTCCTTTTTTTTTCTTACTACGGTACACTTTGGTGACATGCTGGGGGGAAAAACTCCTCACAGATCTCCTCATGCCCCCAGTCGAGGGCGAAACAAGGACCACTCCCTGCAAACTTGAGGAAAACCCCTGAGGTTCCACCTTTGGGCTAAAGGGGAGTGGTACCCAAATAAAAAACAGGAAGAGCCGGGTTAGTTGCCAAGGTCGTAAACGGAAAGGCCTTGTGGGGATAACGGAGGGGGAAAGGGGAAAAGAAAAAAATAAGGTTAATATGCAAAGGGGGGAAGAGTAAAAAAAAAAAGGGGGGGGTGGGAAAGGAAAGAAAATGATGAAAAAGGAAAGAAAAAGGATAGGTTTGTCCTGCACGAGGAAATTTCCTTTCAAACCCCCCTCTTTTAGTCCCCCCTTTTTCAAGCGGGATTACTGGGGGGACTATTCAAAACCCCCCCTCCCGAGGGGAATATAAATAGAAAAACACCAAAAAAACCCAAATTCAACCAAAGAAAAAACGAGGAACGCCCAAACTGTATTTCATGAAAGGGAACGTGTCAAATTACGGAGCTTTTAAGTGTTTTTTTTAAATTTTTAAAAAGGGTTTAAGTTTTAATTAAAAAGTTACAAAATTAAATTTAAAAAATTTTTTTCTTTGGAAATTTTTTTGTTTTTTTTTAAAAAAACAAAAACTAAGTAAGTAAATTGAAAGTTGATTTTAGGGTCCTGAGTGTTTCCCTTTTTAAACGTTTCTTTGTAAAAGGGGTTTTAAAAACCCCCAAAAAAAAACGTTTTCTTCGTTTAAAATCTATCTCATTCCCATCCTGGGTTTTTCCCAGTTTAAAGAGAAAAATAAAAATGTTTTTTTTTTTCCTTTTTTTCAGTGTTTTTTTTTTCTTTCTTAAAAACCCTTCCTGGGGTTTCAAAAAATTTTAAAAAAAAAAAAAAGTAAATTTTGGTCCAGCCGTTTTGGGGGTTTTGCGGTTGCAACACTTTTTAACCCATTTTTTTTTATAAGATTTTAAATTTTTTTTAATTACTTTTTTTTTATTTTAAATATAAAATAACCAAAAACTTAAGATTTCTTACATTATTTAATTAATTTTTTTAAAATTTTTTGTTTCACCAAACCCGAATAAATATTTTAAAATATATTAAAGTACTTATTCTTTTTTTTGGGAATGTTATATATGTTGTGTAATATAGTGTTGCTTACTATCTTTTAAAACAGGCATCATATTTACTTGGCCCAAAATAAAATACTGGTTTAAATTTTTTTCATATTTTTTGAAATATTTAACTGAATTAAAAAATAATCATCCTTGGTTTTAGGGCACCAAATTTTTAAAAAAAATTGATGATGCAAGCATGCCACGCAAGCAACCACTGCTTTGTTTTACCCTCTTTAAGTTTTATTTGTTGAACCTTTTGTTAAAATGCTATAATAAATTTTTATTTTAACTGCAATAAAAGGGTTAAAAAGTCTGTGGACGAACTCAAATAAATATTAGATTTTTAACTTTAAATTCAGTCTCTTTGTTAGATCCTAGCCTTACTCAAACTTATAATAATTTTTAACTTTAATTTTAATTATTTTTTATTTTAATTATTTTTTATTTTAATTATTGGGCTTCTTTATTAAAGTAAAAAAACTTAATCCTAGATCATTTTACTAACTATTTTAAGAATTTAACTTTGTTGTGAACATATATTTTATTTTCTCTTTAGTTCAAATAGGCCTACATATTAATTTGGATAACTTTAATCTAATTTAAATCTATTTAATATAAATTTAAAATAAATTTAATCTAACTAATCTATCTTTTATCTAACTGTACTCTTAACTTTTATCTAAATTTAATCTCACGAAATTTTTTAAGGGGAATTTCAATTAGTACGTTTTTCTAATGATGTGTTCCCAGGGAAAAAACCGAAGAGAGGTTACAGATCACCAAAGATAACTGGATATTATTAACTGTGGAAGAGGAGTGAGATCGATGATTGAATGTGGCCAAATCGAAGGGGGGGAAGGGGCGGATATAGGGCAATTAATTGCAGATCTTCTAGGACTCTCAAAACCTACTGTATTAAAGTGAGTAGAAAACTAATATTAAATATTAAAATTAATAATGCATATTTTTACCAGCATTCCAATTGGTTTATTTAATCATATTGAGGGTTCCACATTCCATGGATTTACTATTTGTACCTATTTTCTTCAATAGATATAGTGTTCTGTAAATTTTAATCCTGACTCAAACAAACTTGATAATAGGTAGTGATCTTTTTTCATTAATTTCATATCATAATCTAAATAAACTAGGACTGTATCAAAATAGTCTACTTCATGTGCCGTTGACCCTTGACGTTCACATGATAATTGCATTGGCAATCACTTGGTCAAGTGTCGTTCCACCCAATAAGTCACAAAGTGTGCAGATGCACCCCTCACACACCCTTGAGTCCAAGGGCGATAGCATGTCATACATCCTTTATGTGGTTTCTGACTGGCTATAGTTCGTAGGGTAATGGGGTGTGATAACTAGCTCATAGATGGCGTTTAAAAATAAGTTTCCAAGCTCATTGGTAGGAAGCAGCACTGTCTGTCGATCTCAAGTGCGTGTTAAGTGTATTTTCATCAAGTCAAGTGTACTGTACTATTCGGATACAGCCACAGTATATGTTTTAATATGAAATGATCTTTTCGTGGAACATGTGTTTGAAGTGTATATATGGCTGTATATTAAAACCCAGATAATAATAAAAGTGTAGCATAGCTCGTTGGAATTGTTTGATTAGGTTAGGTTTGCATATATTCTTGAAAACTGGTTTTTAAATTGTGTATTTTAAGTGTTGGAGCATATGATTTTTATTTAAATTTTTTGGTGAAACTTATTTAGAAATATATACATTACATTACATGTTTTATAGGCCTATAGACCTAAACACTTTAAACAGTGCCAAAACAACATCAATAAAAACCTCACTATTGTTTTTGTTGTGATAAATACAACCTGTAATTTGGTTGTAATAAAGTGACGTGAAATATGTCTAATTTTTGGCTCAGGGTATATAAAAAAAGTATAAGTGGCCTGTGTTTTTTTTGCTCACAATAACTTGCTCCCCATTGAAGGAAGAGTCGATGTTGTTCGATAATAAACTTATAAATAAATGATGTATTCTATGTTTTTGCCCAAGTGCAAATCCATAAAATTATCCTTATAATTTATTGGCGCTAGTTTGCAGATGAACACGTGACATTGAATAAACTTTTGGACGTTCTTCGTGTGAATCCAGGCCCAGGCACTGCAAGTATATTCGAAGGAGGAAGAACAACGCTCTACAAGCTACTACATGAAATTGGATTCTCTTGGCAGAAGACAAGCGGAAGAAAAGTGCTGATGGAAGATGTCAACGTAGCAGCCAAGAAGATAGCATTTTTGAGGGAATACAGGAAGCTTGCGGCAGAAAACAATTTCGTATTCCTTGATGAAACATGGATTTTTTCCAAAGGTGAGTGTTCTTTTAAGAAATATATTGATAGTATAGCATTAGTGAAATCAAATATAAGCCGAGGCCTGGTTAAAAGATTGTTGCTTGCGCAAAAAACTAATAAATGAGTAAGTTTAAATAACATCTTTCATCAAACAATGTTTCCAACCTGACAAAGGTTCTCTTTTTGCTAAATGCCACCATCTGGCCATCATTAAACTTTTATTGAGTTTGATTGTAAATTTGTTAGATGGTTTATCATTTTACTGGAAGGACATTTAATTTTAATGACGAATAATACCATTCCCAGCTTAGAAATAAACATAGATATTGTTATTTAGCAAGCCAATTATAAACTTTATTTAAAAAATATACAATATTTAAATAAAATACACTTTCATTTTATGTTTGATATAAATTCATTGTCAAATATGGATCGTTTCATACCTATATTAATAATAGACATAGTCCCAAAGAGTTGGCAAGATGGTACTAAGATCTGCAAGAGACGTTCACCAGGTGATGGGAAGAGGTTCATTGTTCTACATGCTGGCGGCAGGGAGGGTTTCGTGGAAGGAGCGAGCCTTTTGTTTGCATCGGGGAAGTCGACTGGAGATTACCATGGGGAGATGAACGGCGACAACTTTGAGACGTGGATGAAAGACCAACTGCTTCCCTCCCTTGAAGAACCTTCAGTCATTGTGATGGATAATGCTCCATATCATTCAGTTCAGGTGTGTCATAACACTATAAACTTATTCTGAAAATTGAAAAATGACACGGGAATCGAACCCAAGACCTTTGCCTTAGTACGCCAAAGCTAACCACTGAGATATCACAGATTATTTTTAATACACAGTATTAAATATTTATACATATATTTTTACATGTTGTCACTTATCTTCAATTAAAGATGCAGTTTTAATAACCCCCCTTTCCAACCACAAATTCATTTATTAAAGACATCACTTATTTATTATTGCCTTAATTATACTGTTACAGGTGGAGAAACTACCCACAAAGAGTTGGAGGAAAGAAGAATACGCTGCATGGCTAACGAAGCACAACATCAAGTTCGACCTCTCAGCAATGAAAATGGAGCTGATGATCAAAGCTTTAGCCCACAAACCAGAAAAAAGGTAGGCCTAAGTATTTTATAAAAGGCTTAGGCTGCTTTCACTATAAATATTGATAGCAATAATAAAGTGTTTCAATTAGAGTTAATGTTCATGTTACCACCCTTGAACAATTATTATTATTATTATTGTTATTTAACGGCCCATCGACCAATTCGAGGTCATTAGGGCCTCGAAATATATTAAAAACATAATAAAATCCCTATAGGGGAAATAAATAAAACATTCACCATCTGAGACACTCCATAGTAGTGCTCAAATGGGCTCTTGGTATAAATTAAGTGATACACCTGCTAAAAAAAAACCACAAGTGTATCACTCCAATAAAAAGACAAAACAAACATATTAAAATATAACACGTTAAAAAGACAAAACAACATGTTAAACTGTAATAAAACTGTTAAAAAGATCCCAATATGAGATAATATACAAAAGAGCCACTTTATAAAGGTGACTCAAATGGCATTAAAAAGATCCGCCTGTCGTATAAAACGGAGTAAACAAATAACTCCATCCGCGCTATCGCGTAATAAAAAACGTAGGTCACCTTTAAAATCAAGAACCAGGCGGATAGGGGCATATTTACGACACTCCACCAAAATGTGATACACACTCAGAGGAGCATCGCAAAACTCACACACTGGAGGTGGATCCTCTCTCAGTAAAAAACTATGGGTCAATGAAGTATGCCCGACGCGTAGTCTCGTCACGATGACCTCCTCTCTTCTAGACTTTCATATAGAAGAGGGCCATCGCGACACACCGTCCCTGATGGACCGCAGCTTGTTCTGAGCAGGGGTCGAGACCACTGCTCGTGCCAGGTGCGTAAGACCCCACGCCGAACATAACCCTTTAGGTCTAAAAACATGACACCCATACTCGCCTCAGGAGGCAGGCGTGCTGCCTCCTTGGCCGCCTGGTCCGCCAGTTCATTTCCTGAAAGACCGGCGTGACCAGGAATCCAGCAAAAGGCGAGCCGGGTGCTTAATGAATCAATTTTAAAAATTTGTTCGTGAATCATCTGCACGAGAGGATTCCACGAGTAGAGAGTGGACAATGCCAACAGAGCACTCATGGAATCCGTGCAGATGAGAACGGACCGGTGACACTTTCGATATACAAAGCACAACGATTTAAAAATGGCATATAGTTCAGCCGTAAAAACACTGGATTCACCAGATAAAGCAAATTTAAAATTGGATCCTTCCACAACAAAAGCACATCCCACATCCGTGTAAATGCGTTTAAAACCCCGAAAGCGGGTTGCGAGGAGCTCATTAAAGGTCCTCTCGTATAAAAAGTGTGGGGTGGTCGCTTTAGGGAACTTGGCAAGTTCAGATTCCACATTAACTGTAGGTCCTTCATTTCATCTCACAATCATCCTACATTGTACATTAATATAATAATATTAAATAATGTTAGTAATTTGTATATGTTTTTGGTTGCTGCAGTGCAAGATCGATGAAAATGGTACGCGAGTGCGGACACCAGGTTTTTCGGTTGCCTCCGTACCATTGTCAATATAATCCAATTGAGCTGGTGTGGGCAAACCGCAAGGGGTACTACACGAAACATACCGGAAGAAACAAAAAGTTTGATGATGCAGCTGCCCGAGCCCTTTAGCAAGAAGCCCTTGCTAAACTCACGCCTGAAATGTACTAAAGCTATATTCACTAACTATTGAAAATATAACAAGAAAAATCACAAAGAATTGGTTGTATCTTCACTATTATTTGTTTGTAATTATAATACAGATATATTTTAAAAATATGTTCCATTTCAGTTGGAGTAAGAATGTCGACCACACTGAGAAGATTATCAATGATGATTGGGCCAGAGAAATGAAGATGGATGCAAGTGAAACCCAACCTTTTATCATACAACTAGACAACAATGAAAGTGGCAGTGATGAATAAGAAGAAGAGAAGTGCTGGCAGTACCTCTATTGTCAGATTAAGGTACAAGGTGCTGATAGCCTACAGAGTTAAAGCACCTTTAAAATAAGTTTAAACATGTTTTGCAAGCTACATATTACATAATAAATAACATTCCAAAACATTACAGAAAATCCTCCCCATACCCTAGACCCAGCACAATCACTCACAATCACCAATTTCACCTCATAGTGCTATTTCTAATACACCTGTAATTCTTTTACAGCATCATTTTCACCGGTTTCATTTCATCAGGTATTAAATTTCATTCACGAGTTTAAGAGTTACAAAAGTGACTCTGTACTCAAACAGAAAATCAGCCCTTTCTCAGCTGACCTAGCTTGGCGTTTCTGTCTATGTGGATATTCTATGTCGGGCAACAGCTGATCGGCGGTTAGTCGAGGTTGCCAGTAGCTCCTTATATCACCACACCGCCTTCCAAATATAATTGTAGGCGAGGAGATTTGGCAACAGTTAACTGAGAGAATATCTGTCAAAGGAATCCTGGAATACTGATAAGTTAAAAGTGTTTTTCTTTCAGCTATACTAATAAGTTAAAAGTGTTTTTCTTTCAGATTATACAAATCAGTTTAAAATGTTTTCCTTTCAGATTATAAAAATCAGTTTAAAATGTTTTCCTTTCAAACTATACAAATCAGTTTAAAATGTTTTTCTTTTAGATTATACAAATTAGTTTAAATGTTTTTCTTTCAGATTATAATAATATATATATTAATATATAAATATATAATTATCAGTTTCTAGTGTTTTCTTTCAGCTTAGTGACTAAAAATTTCAATTTCAAAATTTCTTTGAGGCATAATATTAGCCTATTATGAATTACTGTGGTTAACTATCACATTCATACTCTATATTACCATACGTTTTCATTACAGCTGTTCCAAGTGACAGTGACAGATATCAGCTGTTGGCGTAGGGATATTTTAAGGAATATTTCTAGTAACTTTGTGATCTGTCCTCCAGGTAAACTTAGCTCGTGAATGGATAATAGCAACACCTTTTTGGTGAACATAACTATGATTCACATAAACCCTACTCACCACCCCCAAAACTGAAAAGGAGTTCAACTATAGCGCACACTTAAGAAAAGTCTGGAAGGTCTTGTTTATAGTAGTCTTATGTAGTAGCTAGTCTTATGCTGTGAGACAATAAGAACAAAAAAGTTTTTCCTAAAATCAGAAAATGAACTAATGTTTGCAAGGAGAAAGACCATGGTAAAAGAGCAGTTGTGTAGCCAACAAGCATAGGATATAAAAAAAAAGTAATGCTTAAGAAGAAACAGAGAGGTCAGAGTTCCAATCCAATGTCCTGTGTAAATTGCCGAATACAATATGTATATAGGTGGTGTTGGTCATTTTGATCAACTCCATGCCAACTTCAGCATTTCTTGGAGGTCAAGAAGATGGTGGTTAAAAATATTTCATTATTTACTGATGCAGCAATAGCAAACAGCTATATAACCTACAAAACCACTTTGATTCAGAAATATAATAAAGAAAAAAATCATACTATCATTTGGTATTTCAATCTATTTTAGCTGATCAGCTAATATCAGAGTTCACTTCAAGAAAGAAGTCAGGACCTGCAACATCATATTCAATGACTTTTAAACTGAAGAAAATAATGTTCTTGTGATGACCCCCACAGTTGAAAGCTGCATATAAATTAAATGATATGGGATTCCCTGTAAATGATGAGTTGGATGGGACACTGCTCTTTGCTGATTTACCTGACAATGATAAGCCAATGTTAATGGCCCCTCCAAAGTTCTGGTACAAAAATTATGGATGATTCTATCAAAGTGAATGGTTCTACTTTAAAACCCTTAATAGGGCAAGACTTTTTTTTTTTAAACCAAAAGGCTAAACAATCATATTTTACTGTTACATTTACCTACTTATCACAATTTTTTGAAGATTTTTTAATATCAATATCAGTGTTGCTGATGGTAAATATATTTACCACATCTGCAACAATACGATTTATTATTATTATTATATTTTCAAATGTTTATTTTACACAAACTATTTATATCATTTTAAAATAAACCAAACATTTGTCTCATAGTCTGGTTGCCAACCCATCATACATGGAAATGTCGATAGGACTTTTTTTTTTGACCGATTCTAAGTTTTTTCTGCTACCACTGTCACTCTTGGGAAAACGCCACCATAATGAAAAAATGGCGGCTAAAAAGTTTTTTTGGTAATATTTCATTAACCGTTAGTCAAACAAAAGTTTTTGTGATTAGATGAAATAAATATCATACAATTATACACACACAAAAAAGGTATCTTGCATAGTTTTGGTATATCTAACGGTTTATCACAATGTGAAAAATTTATGTCACCATTTATTCTTTTTAGTACTACGCTATTAAAAAATCTCGTTTTATTCTTTATACAACCGATTGAAAATATAAATTATAAAAAAATTACCAAATTACAATCTTAACTTTTGCCATTATAGTTTATTGTAAACCCCTCCCATTCACCTCTTCAAACAAACGCCAGCGAAACTTCAATTAAATAGCCAATGTTTTTCACCAAACAATGTTGTTTTATTTGTTTGTGATTATTTGTTGAACCAATTATAAATATGTTTACTAACAGGGCAAACAAAAGGATATAGAATTACATATGAACGAGAAGATTTTAATTCAATTAATTAATGCTAACTGTATTCCGTTATCGAGGCAGAAAACATCTGGTGGAGCAAATAGATATTAACACTTTGTAAATAAGGAACTGACAGAAGTTGGATGGAACATTTAGTTTAGTTTAAGAACTCAGAAATATGGATATTTGCTCTTACTCGAACAAAAGAGCATCTGCCACAACTAGGCAACAGTAAAAAGGAATTAACTTCTAGGTAATATATATATAAAGACAATCTAGCCATGCTAGTACATACCAAACTAATACCTGAGATGTCTAATCATGAGTGATAGTGACAATTGAAAATAGAAACGGCATCAAATCCTTTATTTTTAGAGTTACTATGAAGAATAGTATTTAAGCTAGCTAGCTTGTACCCCCAAGGAGAGTTACGAAAAACCTAAGAAATAATATCCTATAAGAGGAGCTTCCATTTTACAAATAATAGATGGTTAACAATCAAACATCTACACAGTATTTTACTATGGCCGGTTAATTCCTAATGAGTACTGCCAGAAACATTCAATAGTAAATCTATACATTTACCCATTACTAGGGCATACAAAAGCTAGTACAGATGATCTTTGAACACTTAAATACATATGGTGCCTGAAGGGACCGGAACAAAGCACTATTCCAACGGGCCACTACTTCAATCTAGTAATGCTCCCACAGGTTGCGCACCGTAAATAGCTACATAAAAAAGGGTGCAATCGTGACTGCAATCAGTCACTGACCTAACTAAGTCCAAAAAGAAAGTTAGATGCTCTGATTGTAGCCATAAAGAGATCCTAAACGTGATCATACCGTTTAGGGTGTCATAAAAATATAACAATGTCATAAGGACTTAGAAAAGGAGTTCAAATTCATGCACTTGGTATACACAATCACCTGGTCCTATACATATGTAGAGCATAGAGTCCTCTTATTTAAACCAGGCCTTATGGGCATAGGGAAATAACTCGAGACTATCTGACCCAAGAAACTATGTCTGATTTACATAGAAAATAACGTCAGTGATTCCAACTAAAGAAACCATGTCTGATGAACAAAGAAAATAAAGTTGGACCCTCTGACATTAAAATTTGTGTCTGATCGAAATAAAAAGTGACGTCAGATATTCTAAAACAATACTCAATGTCTAATTGACATAGAAAATAAAACAATACATTCCGATACATGAAACTATGTCGGATGGACATAGGGACAGAGTTTAGAATCTAATGTAGATTCTAAACAGAAGATACAGATACTTAAAGTCTTAGAATAGGCTTCCTCAAAGACGTAACGGTGAAACCGACACCTGACACATTGTGGCCACCCGTATTCTTCGGCGCTGAAGTTTTCCGTCATAGTTCTTCCTTCAGTCAACAATTACAATGGAATACAAAAATGTGATTCACAGGGAATTTGTTATATAGCAACAGCAATGGCTCAGATTGACTACATAGGGATATCTAAGGGGAGAGGGCGGGAGGGGGGGAGAAGGGGTTAGAGATGTAGAATTACTCCACTTTCTCCAAAGCGCTGTCAGGAGGCGTGGCCAGCAGAGACAATTATCTTTTTTTTTTATGTGTGCCCTTCGATCAGGACGTGAAAATGCTTGCTGTGCTGGTATGGTCTGCTGGAGCAGTTTTCCTCAGCGCTTGGGCGTTTCCCCGACAACATCAATTCACAGTGAGTCAACACCTTATCGGAATATACTAGTACTTGTTATCTTGTTTTATTTGTCTTTATGGAATTTTAATTGTATATGTCATATTATATAACTGACATGCTACAATATGATAATAATATATCAAATTTTAACTTTAAGGTAGACTTTTATTATATAGAGAAAATCTTAATGAATTAATTAATGTAATTCTTTTTACTATAAATGAAAAAAAGGGAATCCATTTTGATTTTCATAAGTTTCCCTTCTGGACCCATCTTGAAAACAACAAATCAATTTCTCTAACTTGTTTGTGAAAGGCATTAAATACATTTCGATAATAAACCTTTACATTTGAACATTGACCTTTCATTTAGAATTAATTTGAATCTTTTCTATACAAGTTTATATTTTATTCTTATATAAATAATTACCTTTTTTTTGTCATGGAAATGACATGCTATATGTATTTAAACACTTGTTTAGTTTGTAAGAGGGTACAATCTATTGTTCTCTCCACTGAATTTTATTGTTATGCTGTTTCTAATTTTAATTTCTTTAATTGTCTATACAGTACAATAGTCTTGTTTTTCATAAGATAATTACACTGCCACAATGTACTAAAATATCAAATTTCACAGAAGGTAAGAGTATTTGTTTAATTTACTAGTCTCTGGTAGTGTGTGTACCTGTGTTAGCATTCACTTCTGTAGGTCCTATGATACCCGGTGGTTCCGGGGCCAGTGATCGGCCAGTGATCCGTGTCTAACCACATTACCTGAGCAAGGTAATTCCTTTAGACGGTGTACCACACCATTATAAATGTAATTTCTATACACCCTTGAATCAGTTCACTCTGGTTAAAGTGTAAGGTGTGGTGGAGTGTTTAGAGTATTTCAAATCAAACATGAACTGAGTCTTAGAAAAATATAAAGCAGAGCAAACATTTTTTGTTTGCCACTATACATATGCTTCCAACAACCTGCGCCAATGACTAGAGATGGGCGATATATCACTGACTGTGATTTTTTCACCGATACCATTTGATCTCTGATACTCCCAGTTACTCGATCTCAAAAGTATCGATGATTGAGATATCAGTGATCGGAGATACTCCATACTCGCATCAGATGGCAACAGTTATTCGAGCCACGGAGCTAGTATTGCTTCCTCAAGACCCCGAGTAAATACTCGCTTCGCGGCCCTTGTTATTCTTTTATTTTTTATTTTCTACCAGATAATTGAAAATCGACCTTATCGACTGGCATGTTTTACATGCTATTTCTATTTAAAACATTTGATTTCGTAGAGCTAATTTTTCAAAAACAGTATCAGATTGCTTCGTAAAAATGACTTTAATGGTTTAAATGTTTCATTCAAATACGTTTTCAATACAAAATATTTGTTGTTAATATCAAAATCGAAAAGCTTGCTTACTAAGCAAATCACATTTCGGTTTCTTTTTAAAAGTAAGCTACGAAAAAAATCATGTATTCTTTTTTTCGGTGAACCTATCCCCAAAATCGCTAATAATAAATTAATATAAGTAATAAAATAGAAAATATATAAATAAACCTTAATATTTACTATGCGTTTACGATTCTAATCATCATATAGTAAAATCTAAAGTTATTTTTGCTTCTAATATATGTATACTATTAGATGTACAGTATTTAAAATAAAATAACACTACAATAATATAATATATGACCTGCATTCCAAACAATATTTCCTAAACCAAACGGCATTATGTTATGTTCATTTTTAATGTCACATAAATTTTAACTGTAGTAAAACAAATCAATAAATAAATTACACAATTACAAGAGTTTCTCATTGTACGTCAAATAAGTTTTAATATTGGTATTCAAGTTTAACATAATGTTTGTTGGACTACTAATTTTGCCCAAATTACATAACATTTCACTATAAAATATTAATAACATATGTTTTGCTTTCTTTTCTTATCAACTGTATGAAACATCTTAAAACGCATACTTTTGTATTGACTGTACATTAGTCAAGCAACATGAAACCCAGATTAAGCTTTGAAAGATTAGGTAGCTGTATGTCTATTGCCAATGTCAGTGCCGACAAGAAGAGTTTATGTTAGGCCTTTAAGTATCAAATTCCATTGTAAGCCGCCAAACACCCGAGTAAAATAATTAGTTTTCCTTTCAACCGATACTCATGGGACTATTCGAATAAATACTAAATATCCAATACTCAATACTCATAAATACTCCATACTCGGACAGAAGCTAAATACTAGCCTTCACCGTGGGTGGAAAGTGAAAAAATATCGGTCCATCAAAACACTGTTAATACAGGTCACAGTGAAAAATCACTGGTATAAATCACCGATATTTTAAAATCACAATCACTGTATTCACTGATATCGTAAAATCACGGTTTCGCCCATCTCTACCAATGACCATGAATCACCAGTGTCCACCATACATGTATCATCACCGTTTACTGGTGAGTAATAATAATAATGGTAATAACCATAGTAATAATGATTATGATAATGATGGTAATAATAATAAAAATAATAATTCATCATTAACAACTAAGTCACACATGAAGGGCAACAACATCAATTGAGGAGCTGGGTGGAAAAAGGGCAATTTGTCAGAACTGCTTTTCAGTAAAACTATTTTGTAGCATGTGCTTCACTCTACAGGATGGTGAAACAACAATTTGAATATTTTTCTCTTTGGCCGAATTAAAGCTGATTTAGTGAAGTGACAAAATAATTAAAACTCCTTTCAAGTTTATTAAACCCTCAAGCAAGTTTCAAGAAATGGTTTCAAGAATGAAAGGGGTATGTGTTAAAGAGGAGAAACTAAATGACATAACATCTTTGCACAAATTTTAGACTCCAGAAGGACAAGAATGGTTTGGAAAGAAAGTTTTTAATGATTATCCCTAAAAACAGTTTCTTTAAAAATATTTGTTTTTTTTAACCAAGAACTACACTTTATGTTGTTTAAAAACATATTATTAGTAATTATGTGTAATAACAGCTATTTTAATGTGTTTTTTAAATAAAAATTAAATTATATTTTAACTTTAAACTGATTTTATGGAAAAAGGTCAATTTTTTCCTTTCATATTTATTGATTTTAGCCACACTCTTATCACCTAAAAGATACTCAAAATGATTACAAAATTTGAATGAAGGATATGTAACATATATTATGATGTTTAATAGTAACAACCTTCGAAAAATAGTGCTTTATCATCTGTTGAAAACTTTATGATTGTTGTTTTCTCAAAACTACCATCTTGCAAAATTGCCCTTTTCCACCCAGCTCCTCAATTTAGGTAATTGTCCAAAAATTTTAAAATGTTGATTTATGTTTGTCTGAGAGTAAGTACATTTCCAATTTATATCATTGCATCCGTTGTAAATTTGGTCACAATATTTAATTGAAGACTTAAAAACACCTTTTTGTGATGCATCTTATTTGTTGGAGAGACTTTAAAAAGAAATTAACTCTGTATTTTGTCTTATTAATCATTAATTTGTAAGAATAATGTGAAGATTAACCATGGCTTCCATTTCACACACACATAAAAGAGTTGCATTTGAGTTTTCTTTTTAGATCCTCCCTTACACATAACGTAATTACTCATGTCATTTGTGTATACATGTTTTAGAGTCAATATTTTTTCGAAACAGAAAAAAAAAAATCACTGGAAGAATTTGATTTTTAAGTAGACATTTTGGTTTGAACAGGTTTTAACATGACTTGTGATAACTAACTAGAATATTCAAATCAAGGTCTCTTGATAGCCAGCAGAGAAGTTAATGATAGAAAATACAATCATGGTTTTGAATGTACAAAACTTGTATCAAGATGTGATAACATGAGTAGACTGTATAAATGCTAGTATTTCCAAATAGATGGCTCAGACTAGCTTTATTTCTCCACTGCAGTGAGCACAGCAGGAGGCAGGTAAGCCATGGCTCCCAACAGCCACCGCTGCACCCAGTACTGCGCTGCACGCCACATCCGATAAGAGAAGAGGGCTTGGACTAGATAGTAGCTGAAAGAAAGAAGCAACATATCAAGAAACACTTTTGTTTATGAATATTATTTTCGCCCCCCACTTCTTACAATGCTAACCACATATAATTATACTAATGAGGCAGGCATGAAAATGGTAGATAGAATCGAGGGCGTAATTTATTTCTAAGAGAGCAGAATAGGACACCATTTAGGGAAAATAAAGCCTTTTGTACATTCAGCCAAAATGCTAAGCCCAAACTACTTGTCATCTGCAAACCAGACTAGATGAGCTTGATGTTTGAACAATAGGTATTACTATTGTTGAGGTTTTACGGTGCATCGACACAAAAAGGTCACTAGCAATGGCTGGAAAAAAAAAAACTAAAGGGAAAATAATATAGGCGATACACCTAATCAACGCTTAGAACGGGCGAATCTCTGGTCAAGAAGATACCTGGGGTCATCCGAAAATTGACCAAATTATTGTAGCCATCCACCATCAACATAAAGGAATGAGTACACATCTCTCCCAAATTTTAACAACCAGGGTGATGACCAACCTTAGGGTTTACCTTTTAGTGGTCTCTTAAGACAAGCATAGGATACCAATGAAATATTCTAAACCAAATATTATTGTTTCTAATACCAAATTTAATATTTCACAGAATTCTTACTGTCTCAGCTGCCCTCTCAGCCCATGTGCTTGCATCAAGACCAGTCATATCAGGCTCTCTGCATGCTCGTCGATCATGCCCACCGAGCAACTGAAGTGTGAGCACTTCTCCCAAAGACCGGTTGGCAGCTGACAAATCCACAATGTTGGATGAGGACAATGCACTGCGGCGGCAAGGTCCATGTTCAAAGTTTTCTCGCAACATGCTTAAGTTCCTGATCAAACAAAACTTCAATTTATCATACCAATGATTCACCAATTATTCAAAACTCACAATTCAACAAATAGAATACATGATTCATTAATATGTAGTTTTTTTAGGGTAGAAAATATAATGGTTAGTTTGCAATTAAATTTATTATTATTATTATTTGGGTTTAAAGGCCCATCGACACATTGAGGTTATTAGGGCCTTGAAATATATTAAAAACATAATAAAATCCCCATTGAGGAAAGAGATAAAACATTCACCATCTGAGACACTCCATAGGAGTGCTCAAATGGACTCTTAGTATAAATTAAGTGATACACCTGCTTAAAATAAACCACAAGTGTATCACACCAATAAAATAACAAAACAAACATATTAATATATAACATGTTAAAATGTACATGTTAAAATAATAATACGTTAAAAAAACAAACATGTTAAATTGTACTAAAACTGTTAAAACGTCAAAACAAAAAATCTCAATAGGAGATAAGATCCAAATGAGCCACTTTATGAAAGTGACTCAAATGGCATTAAAAATATCCGCCTGGCGTATTAAACGGAGTAAACAAATAACTCCATCCGCACTATCGTGTAATAAAAAACGTAGGTCACCTTTAAAATCAAGAGCCAGGCAGATAGGGGGCATATTTACGACACTCCACCAAAATGTGATACACACTAAGAGGAGCATCGCAAAACTAACACACTGGAGGTGGATACCCTCTCAGTAAAAACCTATGGGTCAATGATGTGTGTCAGACGCGGAGTCTTGTCACGATGACCTCCTCTCTTCTAGACTAACGTATAGAAGAGGGCCACCGCGACACACCGAACATAGCCCTTTAGATCTAAAAACATGACACTCAGACTCTCCTAAGGAGGCAGGCGTGCTGCCTCCTTGGCCGCCTGGTCCGCCAGTTCATTTCCTGAAAGACTAGTGTGACCAGGAATCCAGAAAAGGCTGCTTAATGAATCAATTTTAAAAATTTGTTCATGTATCCGTGCAGATAAGAACAGAATGGTGACACTTACAATAAACAAAACATAACGATTTAAAAATGGCATATAGTTCAGCCGTAAAAACACTGGATTCACTAGGTAAAGCAAATTTAAAATTGGATCCTTTCACAATAAAGGCGGATCCCACCGAGACCCCGCATTTTGAGCCATCCGTGTAAATGCGTTTAAAACCCCAAAAGTGGGTTGCGAGGAGCTCATTAAAGGTCCTCTCGTATACAAAGTATGGGGTGGTCACTTTAGGGAATTTGGCAAGTTCAAAATGGCATTGAGGTAGGCGTATCATCCAGGGAGAAATTCGACCTGGAGATGTGGGGATAGCCTTTGGCCGGACTATCCCACACGTGTCGAAAACCAATAGCATCCTGATCCCAACCGGCTTTGTACTACGCCATTTGGTTTCATACAAGACACGGTTAGGGGGATGGAACACAGGACGATAGGCAACATGCTGCGCCATGCAATGAAGTTTCGACACGTAAGATGCCAGAAGATAGGACCACCGGTAAAAAAAAGGGGGCTCACCGGCGTCGGCACAAATGCTGACGACTGGACTGGTACGAAAGACACCAGTAGCCAGTCGAATGCCAGCATGGTGGACAGTATCTAGCATCTTTAACGCCGAGGGTCTAGCTGAGCCATAAAAAAAATTGCCGTTGTAACGGGCAAACCTGGGTTAGCCCCGTTAACACGTGCAAAAGAACGTATATTTGGCTAGTTCCTGCAAATCATCAAAGTTAAACATAACATACTAATGTAAATGCTTCGCTAATAATATATCTCTTTATTTACATACCGCTTCACCGACTCGTCAGGTAAGCCCGATGCCCAATTCGATGACACACCACAGAAGATAAGTGACCGATCACCACCGCTGGGAATAACTCCGCGTTCGACCGAAACCATCAACCGACTGACCGCTCCAAGAAAAACGTTGGCCAGCGCGCGTCGTTCTTCTAGAAGTTTGGGGGAGGTTCCCCCTTCGCTTCGTACGGGCCTATCCACTATATATACGCCTGACTGCTGGGAAGGAGTACAGAACACGCCAGCAGACGATCGCTTAAACATCGTCTACGCAGGCCTATTAAGCGCGCACGTCCAGTCTGAATCTATCATCTAGTCGACGGTGGTCTTTCTATCCTAGGGGAATGGATACTCTAAACCGGAGGATGTCGAAGGACTTAACTACTACGAGGATGAGATACGACGAGTAGACTCCAGATTAATATGTTATTGTTAGGGTTAGTCTTCGCCCAGCGAGGATTAGTAGAAGTATCATTTGGTAGGGATTAATAATAGGAAACTGTTCGTGTCTATTGTGAGACACTGTAGTTGTGTTACCGTTAGGCTAGTTATGCAATATTTAATGTTGAGTCTCCTGGGCCAGGAGAACAGGCTGCAATCTATTATTGCGGTATAGCGCGCTTCTCGCGCTCGGGATGGTGAATCCCGCGACACATATGATGTGTCCATTGATGTATATTTAGGATAGCTTGCCTAGGCAGGAGATTGTTTAGCCTATATGGAGGGCGATGATTAATACCTAATTAGGTTCACTGGTCTATCCCAATGTTGTTGTTGGGAGGTCAAACTGTGGGCCGCTCGTGACTTCCATGATTGGCCCGCGGTATAGTGTTGTTATTGTTTGGCTACTCTCACTTTGCATGTACACTGCCAGTGGGCCGTCTTACCCCTCAGGCTCGACTGCAGTTGTTACTTATTCATTGTTAGATTTTTGTGGTGTTGCTCACCCTGCGGGTGCTTAACCAGTGGGACGCGTCTCGTCCTCGATTGGCCTGTGGACCTTGGTATGTCCAAGTAACTGTTTTTGTACTCTGATAAGGATAGTATATATGTATCAAGGGCTCTCTTGTATAGCTAAACCAGAACTTGCCTGAGGTACGCACTTACTCTGCCTACAAGGCCAACTTGACATGTAAATAGCAGAAAGAATAACACCACGTTTTGCGGTGTGTTATTATCTCGGCGCTTCTCGCCCCCTTGTGGCCAATACTTAGGCAAGCCTGCCACACTTCATTACTTCATTGTTATTTTACTACGTACTTACTGAGATATTAGTGCAATATGTCAAATATCTGTTTTATCATGTATACTCAATCATTAAATTTATTAATCATAATCTCCTCTCGTTCTCATTACTTATATTTAACATGTATGTTCAAAGCACCGTCCCAGACGGTGCACCGTAATCTAATTTAGATCTTACCAAGGCCCTATACAGGCTCATCAAGGTTTCCCTATCACTACCCCAGGACCGACCGCTAACCACTTTGAGCAAATTCAATGCTTTGATACACCTTGTTTCAGGTCTTTGATGTGGGGGATCGAAGTTAGTTTAAAATCAAATAAGAGTCCCAGGAACCTTATGCTCTCCGAGACTGGTGAAACAATGTGGTTCATTCAAATATTGGGGGATAGCTGTATTCCGCGTAATCTCTGGAAGTGGACAACCATCGTCTTGGCCACTGAGAAGGTAAAGCCACTACACGATGACCACATCCATAAATTGTTGACAGCTAATTGTATCTGCCGTTCAGCCCTGCGGAGACTCGAACTGCAATAAATTGCCTAGTCATCCACGAAAAGGCATGAACGAACAGGTAAGCGCACGCTGTTTACAATGCTATTTATCGCAATAGCAAACAACGTACAGCTTAAGATACTACCCTGAGGCACCCCATTTTCTTGAATAAAATCATCGGATAAGGTGTTTAACCTTACCCGGAAGTGTCTATCTGACATAGAATTAGTTATAAAAATAGGGCGGTTCCCCTGGAACCCCCAATTAAACAGAGTTTTTAAAATGCTGTACCGCCAGGTGGTGTCGTAAGCCTTCTCCAAATCAAAGAAGACTGCCAAGAGGTGTTGTTTATGAAGGAAGGCGTCACGAACTGCTGTCTCAAGGCGAACAAGATGATCTACGGTGAATCGGTTACGACGAAAGCCACATTCATATCGGATAGTAGATTGCGGGATTCTAAATACCATATAAATCTTTTATTGATCATTTTCTCTAATATTTTGCATACCTAACTAGTTAATGCTATAGGTCTATAACTAGTTGGCTCTAATTTATCCTTGCCACTTATATTATCGAGATAACGGTTACTTGCCTCCACAGTGTTAGGAACTGACGAGATTCCCAAACAATTGTAGAGGTCTAGGAGGAACGCCCATCCGGCAGGGGCAATTTATGCATCATTTCATAATGGATATCATCCGGGTCAAAAGTTGTGTTGCAAGCCTGGGACAAGACATGGATAAGTTCCTCTTTAGTAAAGGGGGAGTTATAATCTTCCCCCGACTTTGCCCAAAATCCATAATATGGCTCTCGATATTCTGCTTATGCACCACAAACTCGTTAGAGTAGCTTGCAGTGCTAGAAATAGCGGCGAACATCGAGCCCAATACATTGACAACCTCCACAGGGGAGGAGACAAGCGAATCGTTAGACATGAAGGCAGGTATCCTATTTGAATTTTTGCTACTACTTAATTTACGAATATTGTCCCAAACTTTAGTTGTGGGAGTGGTAATTGTAAGGGTTAAAATAAAGTGTCTCCAAGACTCTCTTCTGCTTTCTCGAATAACACAGCGAGCTCGAGCGCGTAGAATCTGGAATGTCTCCAGATTTTCTTTAGTGGGACATCGATGAAGAGGCGTAGGGCCCTTCGACGGCCAGAAATAGCTTGCCAACACTCCTCGTTCCACCAGGGAACAGGATGGTGGCGCGGATTTAGGGATGGAAGCACTCCCCGCCTCAATGACCGTTGAAGTAAAATGCCCAGCTTTAACATTGACGTCAGGTTGTTGGGATTCACCAAATACGGCGAGCTCACGGAATCTATTCCAGTCAGCACGTTTTAGCACCCAATGGGGTAGCCGTGCCGTACTGGGAGGATCTTAAGTGATGAGAGCAGAATGGAATAATGATCACTGCCGCATAAGTCCAAGTGGACCTCCCAAAGGAAGGGTGCAGTGATCCCGGGACTACATAAGGTTAGGTCGATGGCAGAGGATACATTAACACCAGGTTTCCCGAGACAAGAATATCCTCTACCATCCTCCCACGAGCGTCTGTAAAATTAATGCCCCACGCCAGGTTATGCGCGTTAAAATCCCCCAAGACAATATATTTGATCATCAATTTGATGTCACTGAAGAGCTTCTATACTTTCACCAGCTAGTTTTATGTAAAGGGGAAGATATTTAGAAATAAATAAAATTAGTCATTGAAAACAACAGTTTAGATTGGGATAAATTAGACAGTGTTTGTACCGATGGGGCCCCGGTAATGACTGGCAAAGTAAAAGGTTTTGTAGCTTTGCTGGAAGATTATTTGATGTAGCTTTGTTGGAAGATTTTTTGAAGAGTAAAGTTTTTAAATACCACTGCATTATCCATCAATAAGCCCTTTGTCCTAAAGACATGAAATTCACTCCTGTCCTCGATCCAGTGGTGCGATTTATCAATAAGATCCGAGATAGGGCGATGAACAGAAGGGAATTCTGTGAACTCCTTGAAGCAGAATCGGAAGACAAACACCGTGGTGAGCTTCTGCCTCATTGTAGTGTCCGTTGTTCACAGGGAAAGGCACTTGAGAGAGTTTGGAATTTAAAGGGTAATGTTCTGAAGTTTTTGGAAGAAAATGGGGAACTACCTGATGAGTATGCTTTTGAAGAATGAAGACTGGCTATGGAAGTTAGCTTTTCTGACGGACATTATGGGTCACCTTAACAACTTGAATCAGCGTTTGCAAGGTAAAAATAACATTTTTCCGACCCTATTCAGTTTCATTCAGGCTTTTAAAGCAAAGCTCACTCTGCTGGATCATGATATATTTCTCAGAATGAGCTCTCCCAATTTCCTCGAATGAAAACACTTTCCAACAATGAATGTAGTGGTGGGCTTCCAGGCTTTTATAAATACAAACATGCTAGTTCTGATTTGAAAAACTCTTTTGAAACTAGGTTTTCAAACTTCCAAGATGAAAAGAAATATGTTCAACTTTTCACGAATCCTTTTTCAATTTCTATGGAGGAAATGTTTCTCTACCCTTCTGACGTACAAATTGAAATTCTTGATATTCAGATCAATGCTGCAATTCACAGCAAGTACAAGGAAGTAGTTGGGAATCCATCCGGCCAATAATTTTTCATCTTCTGGAAATGCCTTCCCTCGTGCCAGTATCCTAAATTAAGAGACCTGGCCTTGAGATAATGTTGTAGGTTTAGTTCTACATACATCTGTGAGCAAACATTTTCACTTATGAACTTGGTAAAAAATAAGTACCGTTCAGTTCTCACTGATAACCATCTAAAAAACCTGATCCTTCTTGCTTCTTCCAAAAGTAATCCAAATATTAATGAGCTTGTTAACGTTAAAGAGATCCAGAAACCTCACTGAAAGCTGAAATATTTTTTTATTATTAAAAATTGTTGTGATTTCTACTATTATTCAGTTTTCTTCTTATTGCTGTTATTATTAACTATCATTAATAGAACATAGTCACAGAATTACAGCGTGTGAACAGTGTACAGTAGCTGTGAATTATTTTTGGGTGAAAATTCTTGAAACATGGGTTTTGCTAATGTATTTTATGTCTTATCTGAGAAACACAGGTATAAACCAAACTCCTAATATAATTAGCAATAAATAATTATATAAGTTATATTACAGTATTATATTATCAATTTTTAAATGGGCTTTATTTATTATTGGCTATATTTTTCTAAAGGTGTTGTGGGTACAGAAGTTAAGTTAGGTTTGAGATTTTGGGGTGGAGTGGCACGCCAAGCATTCTTAGTGCAAATAGTGGCATGCCAGGAAGAAAGGTTGGCCACCCCTGCACTACACAATTGTGATCACAAGCACATTATTGTGAATTCAGATTTACAAAGGTCAGAACAGAACCATTGAAACAGTTTTGAATTTGACGATCTTGGTTCAAAGCTCTGATATCAAATACTGATGATTTGAATATTTTGATGTCTTATCTTGATGTCTTACCAAATGACAAAAATATTTTTTACATTCATTGATTCATCTCAATTTCATATTTTTGGGAGTTAGTCATTTTGGTTTCCGAGTGGCACATATATAAAGTACCCAACCCCGAGATCAGTGATTTTGGTGGATTAGTTATTTCAAGTTTATAAGATATTGTTTAAGAAAAGTCATTTTGTTGGCTATGTTCACTTACTTGTGTGTGTGAAGCAATGATTCGCGCACCACTCTGCGTTCTTCCAGAAGTCTTTTCAGAGCCTCCTGGAGGTCTGTGGTCTTTTGTGTAAGTGCCGCCTTCCAACGTGCTAACTCTTCTACCATTAAACTGCTCGCCAGGAACTTACTGCGCCAAACCTAGAAATAAGGTAAATATGGAGTTATATTTACTTTATTGTAATCTGTAAGACTTTATATCATTAGACCTGGCAGTTTTTATAATAACAACAGTATAATTATAGTCATTCATGTCTTACAGTAATCATCCTGAGCTATCAAAGCGAATACTAAATGTTGTGCGAGGAATTCTCTTTCAGTGGAGATTAAACTGGAAGTTTTAAAACATATAGATAGAGGCGAATGTGTTGTCGATATTCAGCGAATAATGGGTCTTCAAGAGTCATCTATAAGAACAATCTGATCGAAAGCAAATGCAATTCTTTAAAGTGTTGAATGTTGTATGAATTTATGTGTCACAAGAGTATCTACATCGAGATCAGATGCAATGGGGGTGGGAGGTGAAAAAAAAAAGGTGTGGCTGTGTTATGGACACGGCCGTGTGTTGTACGTGAATACGTTTATGTAACGGGTTATTTTTATTTATGTATTCAGGATAAAAGCAAGGACACAAATAAATATTGTGTTACAATATAACTTTAATAATGATAAGATAGATTTTTGATAATATTTTTTTATTCTAACACATTATATTCACTGTCACTAGTTTAATGTTTTATATACAATCAATAGATTTTGACGACAGCTGACGATTAAAACTTAAATGAACATCGTAGCTTCTCCGAGTCAAAAGTTATACCAATTGAAAATCTCGATACGCAGCAAAATAACCTCAAAATGGCGGCACTTCCCCTCCCACCGCGCGCGATGCATCACTGTTCTCACGTATCGTAAAGCATTCTTTGATCCTTTAGCTATCCAGTGGTATAATTTAATTTTGGATGTAGAGGATAGATTAGAAAATACAACGCCAAACTGTATCCCCCGATTTTGTTATCATTAGGTTTTTTGGATTGCCCCTGTATGGTAACAAATTTAAAGACGTATTCATGTCAAAATGGAAAAGCTTTTGTCTACCTGGATGAACACAATGAGCGAAATGCACCTATTTCTATGGAAATTGTTCGAGAAAAAGTTAAAAAGTTTTTATGCAGAATTAACACTAGATAATCAAAATCCAACATTTAACGCTAGTAGAGGTTGGTTCAATCGTTTTAAGGCTCACAACGCTTTTCACAGATTAAAAGTTATGTGTGAGGTTGCTTCTGCAGATAATGCAGGAGCTGATGAATTCAGAAAAACTACACTTAAAAAATATTATTGCAGAAGGTGGTTTTTATGGAAAAGCAAGTTTTTAATTTAGACAAGACTGGCCTATTTTGGAAAAGAATGCCAAGCAAAACCTATTTCTATAAGAGAAATATTCACCTGGTTTCAAAGCAGCTAAAGACCGTTGCACATTGATTTTTGGGGGCAACGCCTCCGGCGATAGCAGATTAAAACAATTAATGATTTATCACTCGGTCCTTATTGTAGCCATGGACCAAGGCGTAATTTCAGTGTTCAAAGCCAGCTACCTTAAGGAGACACTCTCACAACTCATAAACTCATGTGATGTTAATGACCATCTTTCAATTAAAGATTTCTGGAAACCGTTCAACATTTAAGATGGCTAATGAAATCATAGATAAATGTTGGAAAGGTCCAACACTTCAAAGTCAAAAGAGAAGTTGAACATGTTATAAAGTGCTACTGTGAGCTATATAACTTAAGTTAAAATCCTCAACTCAACTGTCCATAAAAAACTTTTCACAAAATAGTGTGTCAAATGAACAGGAAATAACCTGAAATAAGCTCTTCTGTGTCTAGAGAAAAGGTTGGTCATGAGTAATAATCCTAAAGGCAGTAAAAAACAGAATTTCTTTAATACATGTGTATGTACTATATTTTACGGTAATTTTAATTTGGAAAAAATAGTACTGTATAGCTTTTTTATTTTTATAATCGCTTATGTACCTTTTTTAACATAATAAACTCATATGCACAGTATTGATTTGGTTGTGTAATTCGTCAATATAATAAAATTAATTTGACTAACAAAACAGCTTGTTTTAGTTACGAAAAATTCTTTTTAACGTATACCGTACTGTAAGCATACTTGATCAATTCAATACATACTAAGCTGTATGACGTTCTATTTGCCGCCATCGCGCTAGGTTATAAATAGTCCCCGTTATATGCAATTTCGCTTTACGCAGCACTTTGCCGAAACGCATCTACCACTTATAATGGGGACTACCTGTAGATGGTAGCAAATTAAATATGTTTTATAATTTTATGTATCAAAGTTAAAATTATAATTCATTGTATGTGAAAGACATTATGTTAAAGATTTAACACAGCAAATTTCACATCCACAGCATTAGTTAATTATTGCCTAACAGGCCCCCCAAGAAAGTATGTCATTTTGGGCACAATTCCCTATATATATATAGATAATGTTCCTGTCCAAACCCAATTTCCAGGACAAACTAGATCGGACTAAGCCAAAATGATACATCCTGTCATTTGTAGAATAAACCGATATAGCCTGATGTTTTTACGCAGTACTAGTTTTCTTTCTTTTTAGTCTATATGATGAATCGACCTTGGACAGTTTCATCATTCACAGTTCACGCGCAAATGATGTTGGCTAACCTAACCTAAATTTGGCCTGGTAAAATTGTAGGCTATAATAATTTATTCTATGAGCTAGACTAAAATTTCAGGATTAATAAATTTGAACTAGGCTAAACTAGTACATCCTGAGGCTCATAAGATGTTTCGGTTTGGCCTCGTATGATCTAGTTTGTCCTAAAATTGGGTTTGGAGGGTCATATATTTATATAAACTTATTCTATCTTGTAAATAGGGGATACAAAGTATTTGCATGAATACATTCTGACAAACAGTAATTAGGTTTTATATATTGTGATTCGGTGATATTTCTAGTAACAATGAGCCGGTATATTGTACCTCACATTGCCCTGCAAGCCATTCTGTTTGTTCTTGATGAGTGGACAGCTTTTGAGCAGAGTTAAGTAAAGCTCGGGCCAACTGTAACTTGTCTTCGGTTAGATGGTTTACTCGAACTTCCAGATCTTCACCTACTGCTGCTACAAGCAAGGCCTTCAGTTCACCATTCACCTGCCAAAACAAAACCCATTAATAATTAGTTTAAAAATAAAAAAATGCATAAAATGAATTGGACATCAATTAGTTTTTTTCCTATACTATTGAGTTCCCTAGTCTTGAGTGCAGTATTATAATAATGATATTATTAGGGAGGTACATCAACACAATGAGGTCATTGGGGCCTTGAATGATATAAAAGTAGAGCAAAACCCCATAGGGGAGAAACTTGATAATTCACCTCTCAGAATATGAAGGTGAATAAATTATATAAAATAGATCTCATAATTAACTAACCGATTGACCCACTCTGTGGTAGTGGTGAAATGGGCTACTAGTACAAATATAGTAATACAACTGCTAAAAAAAATCTACAGGTGTATACATTCCAAAGTACAGAGTAAACATATTAAATATACAAAATTAACATATTACAATACATGTTAAAATGACAAACAAACATTTTAAATACAATGTGTTAATAAGACAAAATAAACATATAAAAATATACTAAAATTGTTAAAAATAATCTCATTATGAGATAAAATACAAATGAGCCACTTTATAAAAGTGACTCAAATGGCATTTGCAAGATTCACTGGCATAGAGAACAGAGTAAATATATGATCCATCAGCACTGTCACGCAGTAAAAAGAGAAGGTCACCATTAAAATTAAGAGCCAGGCAAATAGGGGCATACTTGCAACACTCCACCAAAACGTGGTACACACTAAGGGGAGCAGCGTAAAACTCACACACTGGAGGTAAAAACCCATGGGTCAGATTGTACGACTGACGCGGAGTCTTGTCACAATGACTTTTTATCTTCTAAACTTTCGTATAAAAGAAGGCCACCGCAAGACCCGTCCCTGATAGAACACAGCTTCTTCTGACCAGGGGTTGAAACCACTGCCCGTGCCAAGTGGTTTAGACCCTACTACGAATATAACCCTTTAAATCTAAAAATATGACACCAAACTTGCCCCATGAGGGAGATAATACCAACAAGTAAATCATAGAATCTGTGCAGATGAAAACAGAACGGTGACAATTTTGATACACAAAGATCTAAAAGAGGCCCCACACTTAAAGCCATACATATAGATGTGCTGAAAACACTGAAAGTGAGTGGAGAGGAGCTTGTTAAAGGTCTTCTAATAAATAATATGTAGGATGGTTGCTTAAGGAAATTTTTCAAGATCAAAATGGCATTTCGGGAGGTGTATCTTCCAGGGAGAAACTCAACCTGGAGATGTGGGGATAGCCTTTGGCAGGACTATACCACACGTGTCGAAAACCAATAGCATCCGGATCCCAACCAGCCTTGCAATAAGCCATTTGGTTTCATACAACCCACGAGGGGGAGGATGGAGCACAGGATGGCAAGAAACATACTTTGGCATACAATGAAGTCTCCACAAGTATGATGCCAGAAGATAGGACACCAGTAAGAAAGGGGCAGCTCACCGGCGTCGACACAGATGCTGGCAACTGGACTGGCATGAAAAACACCAGTAGCAGTCATATGCCATGATGGTGGACACTATCTAGCATCTTTGATGCCAAAGGTCTAGCTGATCCATAAGCAAAACTGCCATAATTAAGTTTTCATCTCACAAGGCCCTAGAGAGGTGCATTAAAGTATCAGCACCCTCGAGCGACAGCTAACTACTTTAAGCAAATTCAACGCTTTGGCACATCCCGCTTTCAGGTCTTTAATGTGGAGGAGCCAAGTTGGTTAAGTCAAATAAGAGACCTGGGAAAACTACGGTCTCTGAGACAGGTAAAACAATGTGGTTCATTAAAATACTGGAGGCTGGTTGTATTTTACTTAATCTATGGAAGTATACGACCATCATCTTGGCTGCGGGGAAGCAAAAGTCACTAAGAGATGCCCACAATCATAGATTGTTTACAGCAGGTGTTATCTGCCATTCAGCCCTGTGGAAACTCACTGAACTGCAATAAATTGGGTAGTCATCCACAAAAGGCCATGAACAGACAGGTAAGCATACGTTGTCCTTGGTGCCGTTAATTGCGATGGCAAAATTGTACAGCTTAAAATACTGACATGAGTCACCCCAAATTTTTAAATAAAATCAATAAGCTATCATTCAACCTTAGCCGTAAGTGTCTATCCATTATAAAATCAGGGAGGTTTCCTCAGAACCCCCAACTATAAAGTGTTTTCAATATGCTGTACCACCAGGTGGTGTCGTACGCTTTCTTCAGATCAAAGAAATCAGCCAGAAGATGCTGCCTATGGAGAAAGGCGTCATGAACAGCCGCCTTGAGACGTACAAGATGATCTACTATGGATTGGTTACGGCGAAAACCACATTGAATATTAGATAGCAAATTACGGGATTCTAAATCCCATATAAATATTTTTTTTGATAAATTTTTCCAATATTTTGCATACACAACTAGTAGTCTGGTTGCCAACACTAAAAGCTTGTTTTGATGTATGATTTTTTTTCTTTTCTGTTACTGGTTGATTTTCATTTCTATTTCAAGATTCTAGTTGACGCCCCTCTGTACCCCTTGAAAAACTTAATTCAAAATGGCATCCAATATGGTTGCCACATAACTAGAATTTGTTTTTGAAAGTAATGTTATCGTGTGAAATATAATTTTTAATGTTTTTTGGGTCAAGGATTAGGAAGATAAAGTTACTTTTACCTAAAAAGAAATTAATGAAAACAGTAGCCAAACCTGTAACAGTGTTGATGAGCTACACTCTTTCTATTTAGCTTTAAGGGGAAGTACTCTATCACGAAGGATATTTGTACAAAAACTGCAAGAACATTTCAGAAATACAGTTTTAGTACTATCATCCCCTGTAATAGCAAGTTTAATTTTGTTCAGAAAACATTGCACAATGAAACTCATTCAGTACAAAATACGATGAAGATGTCACTTTAGAGCATGTACAACCCTTACCATCTATCATATGAAGGGAAACTGCCAGTATCGATGTATTACAAATCCAAATACCATGTTAAAATAAACGTCCACTCTATAAAGTGGTAGTCAAATGCTTTTGGATTTTCTGGACGAGCTTAAAATACCTGAACTGGCAGCAGGTACAATTGGTAGTATAGTTTCAAGTGTTCTGAAAAAATGTCCTTGTTCAACTCCAAGTTGCCTTCTCTACTCACTGAAGACTCGGTCATTTTAAAATTATTACTACATCAATGAATGTAAACGTTTTCGATCATCTGTGGCAAAAGTATGCAGTGGAGGTTATATACTTGAGGGGTCTCACAAATGGTGACGGATTAGTCCAAGTAGTTGGTGACAACTTTAATGCGAATATATGCTCTGAAAATGGACTACAACAAACTCTTTCAATGCGAATGATCCTCACAAATATTCATAAACATTTTATATGAGGAGCAAGAACAAATTTCAATTCACAGACTACCGAAACATGAAGTAACTTTTAATCCAGAGGCAGATGTCATAATAAACAGATACAAGGGGCCCAAGAAAATGCCCATGCCTGCAGTTTATCCAATATTTATTATTCGTTCATTGAAAGTTTTAGCTCTAGAAGTGTGCCAGAAAGTATCAAAGTTGAATGTACATGAAAATGATTTTCAGTTTCTAAAGTCTGTTACTTAGTGAGCTGCAGGAAGACTTGAAATGATGTCCTCATGTTTTAATGTTGTTGCCTTGATATCTATTGTTGTCCGAGATGCTTTCAATGATACCATGTAAACTTCATTTTTCATGGATTAAAATGTGGTTAGTAGTACAACAATAGGACAAACAAATCTGTGTCATCACAAATGAAGGCCCTAAAAGAAGCCCATGCAATCCTCCGTGCTTCCGGCTCATCACCGAAGACCTTCTGACCGTTTTTGTACCGATGTGCCGCCATTAGGCTAATGGGTATAAAAGTGTGAGGAAACCGTAATTGGGACTCAGTCGGACAGCGGGAGGGACCCCAAAAACATGACACGTTTAGCAAAAAGTCCACCATCAGCATCCAGCATTCCACCAAGCAGCCCGCCCTCCATTTCTGTCTTGTAACTATCGGTGTTCTGCGCAGGCGCCAATAAGGTAATCTAAGAACTCATTAGCTGTAAATGATATCTTACGTCATACAATCCATCCATATTTCCCCCCGCTGTTTCAAGTAGAATAAAGCAAGTGCTCAGAGATACTCTTTACTCTTGATGCCAATAGTTCTAAAGAACATATTAGGATGTAAGTAGTCGTAATGTTGGGGATTCATATGATTTTTTTCTAACTTTTACATAAGTGGCTAGGGTCTGTGTTTAGCTATAAATATGTAGCCGTTCTTTATGCAGTGTAAGAAGTTAACTTTGATTTATAGGTTATTTTTTTTGCGCTTGGCAGAATCTCACCACCAATTCAATTCAACTTCTCATTCCACAAAACCTCAAACTCCCACACTGTATCTCCTCCCTAAAATCCACAAACAAATAAACCTCCACCTGGCCGTTCGATTGTATCTGGTTGCAGCTCTCCAACTGAGAGAATTTCATCTCTGGTTGAGTCACATCTACAACCTTTTGTAAAACTACTTCCCTCATTCATACAGGTACAAAACACTTTTTAGACAAAATTCACAAAATCGAAACTGTTTTCTGGTCAATGTTGATGTCACAGCACCCTACACTAACATCCCTCATGTGCATGGAATGTCAGCAATGGACCATTTCTTAGAGCGCAGACCTCCTGGGTCCAAGCCTACCACTTCTTTTCTGGTGGAACTGGCTAGGATGATCCTTCAATTTAACAACTTTCATTTTCCAGACAAACACTACCTACAGATAAAGGGCACAGCTATGGTACACGCATGGTTCCTTCATATGCAAATCTCTACATGGGACTACTAGAAGAAAACTTTCTACATTCTCAGCCCATCAAACCCTATCTATGGCTTCACTACATCGACGACATTTTCATGATCTGGCCTCACTCCAAAGAATCCTTGGACGTCTTTCTAGATTATCTCAACAATTGCAGCCCCTTAAACTTCACCCACAATAAATCACATCATAGTCTTACCTTCCTTGATATGAATTTGTTTCCTTGAAAACAACCAAATTCGTACCACTGTACATATAAAACACACCAATCACCAACAATACCTCCTCTACCATAGCAGCCATCCTTCATACACAAAAAGGTCTCTACAATTCAGCCTTGCCACATTAGCCAAACGGATATGTTCAGAACCTGACGATTTAATTGAATATTGTAAACAACTCTCCAGAGCTTTCCAAAGTAGACGTTACCCCAAGCCTCTAATAGACAACCAAATCTCCAGAGCACTCTCCAGGGATGACTACGACCCTCCAAAAAAGGTTGAGGACATCCCTCTCACAACCCAATACCATCCTGGTCTACAACGTATCAACACCATCCTTAAAAGTGGTTACAAATTCATAACCAGTTCTACCCAGACCCAAAACCTTTTAGTTCACCCCCAAGAGTCACTTTCAAATGGCACTCAATCTCCACAATATTCTAGTCCATCCCAAACTTCCTAACCCCAAGAGAATCCGAGAAGAAAAACCTACTACCAAAGGTTCACACCCCTGCGGTAGCACCCGTTGCAGCACATGTGGATTCCACCTACCAGCTACATCCTTCAACAGAAAAGTAACCAAATTGGAATACAAAATTCCTGGTTATTACAATTGCAAAACCAATAACTTGATATATCAACTACAGTGCAAATTATGTGGTGCAGAATATTATAGATAGGCCTCAATACAGGTTCTCTCAGACAGTGAATGAACAATCATCGTTTTGACACAAACCACAAGAGATCCGGACAAGCCTGTACCTACAACCAGGACTTTCAAATCAGCTACAACCACCAAAATATTAAGAGCATTTCCCATACAGTGCAACAGTTCTCAACTTAAGACAGTGGTAACTGGCCCACCGATGGATTCCCAAATCAAGATTACCACCAGGCCTCAACAGAAGATAGTTTATTTCCACAAATATTATTATTTTTCAAATTATTATTATTATTATTATTATTATTGTTACTATTTTTATTATCATTATTTTCTTATCTATTATCATCATCATCATCATAATCAGTTTTCTAAATATTAAACCATAGCCAAGGAATTTTTCTTTACTCCCCAAAACAATTGGCACAATGTGATTCTAAGAGTTTCTTTTAAATTCAAAAATGGAGTAAACCATTGTATGTGTTATTTACTCTTTCTTGTCCATACTAATATTATAAAGAGGAATAATTTGATTTTTTTGTTTGTAATTTATAAATCAAAAACTACGGACCGATTAAAAAAAATTCTTTCCCCAATATAAAGCTACATTATCAGCGAGAAACATAGGCTATATTTTTTTTTAAAAAAATTTAATTAATTATTCATAAAAATGATAATGTATATTATTATGGGGGGGAAAAAAAAAAAGTTGTTGAGAGAAATGGGGTTAGTAAAGGGGATGGGGGGAGGGGTGAGGAAAAAGAGGAAATGAGATGAAAATAGGGGGTAGAAAAAAAGAGGGGGGGGTATACAGTAGGACTGTTTTTAAAAAAAAAAAATTTTTGTTTTTATTTGACATGATGGTGTTTAAAGTTTTGTTTTACAGGATTTTTTACAATTTTTTTTTTATGGGGAAGGGGGCTAGTATTTGATATAAGGCAACAATGCCAAAATTTTTATTTTGTTAAAATGTGTGTGTGACACTTCTACTATGAAGACAGAAAAAAGGAAGAAGAGGTCACCTTTGTGCATTGGATTCCCCCACATTTTTCCTTTTCCCTAGGTGGACTTTCTTCATAAAATTTATTTTAGTAGTTTATTTTTCCTTTTTTTTGGTTTATCAGTTTCCTTTATTTAAAATTATTTGATCATATTATGATCATCAAGATTTTTTAAGATTTAGAATTTTTGACTTATAATTAGCATTTCTGAAGGTAAGAAGTAAAAAGAAATACGCAGCAAAAGGGTTTATAGTGTTCCATAAAGGGGAAAAATATGCTGTAACCCTCAAACTAAAATTTCTGAAAAAATAAGAGAAAGAAACTTTGAAGACGATTTATTTTAGCTTTCCGAGAGAGTTTACATATTTTTTTGTATGTGTTTAATTCTAATTCAAATGTTAATGCTACAATTAATAACAATATGAAATTTTAAAGGGTTTAAAAAACATTTTCTAGTTCAATAAAAAACCATGTGATAATTTAATTGATTAATAATAAAAATAAAAATAATAAAAGTTTTTGACCGCGTTTTACTAACCCTTCGGGTCATCGCTTTAATAAGTTATGCTAATGGATTAGGGAAATTGGGGGAAGGGTTTAAATTTGAGGAAGTGAACCCCTTTGCGTGGCGGTAGGGGGAAAACCATTTAGGAAAAACCTCCCAGTTCACCACCGAGATTCGAACCTCATCTCCCCGTCCTCAGCAGTCAAACTAAAACACGTTGTTGCTAGGTATTTTGGTTACTGTATTTTTTAATTCAATAAAAAAAGTGTAATTCTTGTTTTTGTAAAATTTTCGTTGTTAACTTATTGTGGTTTATTTGATTAATTAAATAATTATTATTTTCGTATTCTTTGGTTCAAAAAACATAGAAAATTATACGTAAAACATTAACTTTGTAAAAACTTATCAAAGGGTTTGAAATATACAAAATGTAAGTGTATAAACACTCAATTTTTTTTTTTCTACCCCAAAACAAGCCAAAATAGATATAAGGGATTTGGGCCTGGACTATAGTTAAGGTTCAGTCTATAATGTTGGGTCAAAATTTTCCTTGACACTTTTATGAAAGGTATAAAGGGTTTCTTGCCCCCATAGTGATGGGAATGATGAAATACTCAAAAACTATTGTAGAGGTCCAAAATAAATATTGTCCAGAAGGGGGCGGTGGCCCAACATTCAATGTGAAGTCGTCAGGACCAGAAGCTGTTTGCCTCCCGAAATCGGGCATAGGTCGTTTATCCATAATCGGAGGGAGTTTTAGTCCTCCCCCGACACTGACCAAAGTCAATAAATAGAATGGCGCTAGATGTCCCCCTTATGCACCGAAAACCTTTGGTAACTCGCAGTGCTAGAGATGGCGACGAAACATTGGCCCCTAAAATTTTGACCTTCGCAAGGGGGGGAGACAGTGAACGTTAGACATGAGGGCAGGTACACTATTAGTTGAATTTTTGCTATACTTAATTTTCGAATATTGTCCCCAAACATTTGTTGTGGGAGTAGTAATTGTAAGGGTAGAAAAAAGGTCTATAAAAACTTCTTCTGCTTTCTCGAATAACCGGTGAACTCTAGCACATAGAATCCAAAAAGACATGATTCTCCCAAATGGGAAGTTGAATGAAGAGGGTAGGGCCCCTTTGACGGTCAGAAATAGCCAAACCCACACTTCTTGTTCCCCCCAGGGAACAGGTCGGTGGCCGGATTTGGGATGAAAGCACTCGCCTCCGCGATGACCGTGAAGTAAAAAACCCACCTTAACTCGACTCAGGATGTTGCGATTTCCCCAAATACGGCGAGCTTGCGGAATCATCCCAGTCAGCACGTTTTAGCACCCATTGGGGTAGCCGGGCCATACTGGGAGGAACTTAAGTGGGAGAGCAAAATGGGAAAATGATCTTGCCGCATGGGTCAGAGTGGCCCCCCAAAAGAAAATGAGCACGCCCCGGCCTAAAAAAGGTTGGGCCCGATGGTGAGGAAAAACCTTAAAAAGGAGGGAATGTGTTGGGCCCGGTTTTTATTAACACCGGTTTTCCCCCAGACAATATTTTTTCTTTTTCCCCCGGGGGTCTGTAAATTGCCCTCACCGGTTTATGTGCATTAAAAACCCCCCAAGAAAAAGGGGAGCAGGAATTGTAAAGGGGCCCTTGGGATCCTTTTGGAAAAAAATTACTGGGGGGAGGTGATAGAAATCATTTCCCATAGAAGGAGTTGGGGAAGTTTTTTGGGATCAGATTAATTTTAAATTTTTTGTGTTTTAATATTGTTTTGGGGGTATAGATACACCTTCATACCCCCATCAAAAAAGGGTTGTTGGTTTACAATTACATAACCCCTTTGCATCGGGTTTGTTTGGCAGAAGTGGGCTCCTGAAACACAAGACGGAAGGATGCGGGAAAAGAAATCATTTTGTTTAATTTCCTTAGTGAGCAAAAACCTCAAAAATTTTCCATTGTAGTAGTGACAGAATTTATTAATATAAAATTTTTATCTTAAAACCCAAACACTGTTTTAAAAATAAAAATTGGGGTTGCGCCCTTTTTGGTCCTCTTTTTTTCCTTTTCCCCTGACCTCCCCTCGGAGAGGCTTTGAATTAGTTGGGGGACGGGGTTGGGTTACCTTTGCGCAGGCTTTTTAAGGGCCTTAAAAGTTTTTTTAAAATGTAATTTTTTGGGCCCCCGTTATCCTTTAAAAGGGGCCCGTGGCACCCCCTTTGGGCCCCTAAACCGTACACCATTTCCAAACCCCCGGAGTGTCGAGGGGGTTTTGAGCGGTCAATAATGGGCAGAAATTTTCCCCCGAGGGGGGTTCGGGGGTTTTCCCCCGATGGGTGGGCTTAGGTCTTTAAAGATTCATTTTAATTCCTTGTGAGCGGAAGACAATTTAAAAATTTCATTGCTCAATTTTTTAAACAAAAAAAAATCCCTTTTGTACACTTTTGGGGCCCTTTCCCTGTTGTTTTGGGGTTTTCCCCTAACCCAATATTATTAAGGGAAGCTAAAAAAATTATTAACCGTTGCTTTTTTCAACATTTTTGATGTCTATTTTTTGTGACTGTTAATATTGATTTATTCTACAATCCCTTTTAGGAAAACATTTGGGGTGGATTTTTTTTTGTTGGAATAAAGCCGAAAAAATCGATTTCCAAGGAGAAAAACGCCTTGACAAAACTTCAAAAAGAAAGGGGGCTTAAAGGGGCAGAAGGATTGGGAAAAACCAACCTTTCCCAAGGAAATTTTCTTGAAAATACCCCAGTATGTACAACCGAGTATAAAGGGGGATTTTGTTTAATGGAAAAAACCGTTTTTTTTTTCTTCTAGAAGTAACAGTTTTTTTATTATTTATACACAAAATTTAATTTTAATGTATTATATAAAAACAGTAAATTTTTTTATTTTAATTGGTTTTGCGTTCAAAAACCAAAGTAGACGTAAAAATATAAAACTGCTTGATAAAATTTTATTGACCCAAAAATCAAGGTTGGTTTTAATTTTACCCCTTTTTTTTTTTACAAAACTGTTTCTAAAATTTGGCAAGAAAATAAAAATTTTAAATTTTAAAGTTGGGCACAATGAGGGGAAAAGATTTATTTTTTTGCTGTGGTTCAGAAAGGGCTTTTTGGGAAAGGGGTGATTTTTTTTTGCATCGAAAGACAACAAGATTTTAAAGGGAAAATTTTTGGAAAATGGAAAAAAAACCACTACCCAAATTCCTGGGAACCCTTTCCCTTACGTTTTGCAATGCCCAATCATTCGGTACGGGTTGTGAAAACCCCAAAAGGGGCTTTAAATAAAAAATGGGTTTAATACTTTTACAAATGTTGTCCACTTTTTAAAAAAAATTTATTTCTAAAAATTGTTAAATAGAAGAATAACTAAAATTTTAAGTTTCCCTTTAAGGGTCCCCGCAAAAAAACCAAAAATATGGTTAAAAAAAACCTTATATTGAGAATTACAAGAGTTGGAATAAGGGGAATATGCGGAGGTTCAGAAAAGGGGAAGCATTTCTTTTTGCTTTGAGGGGGAAAAAATGCCCCCTTTCTTGGCAAACAAAACCTATAAAGAGGTTAAAAATTTATGAAAGGTATGGTAGGGCACCCGGTTTTAGTTTATCTCCCTTACATTGCCAGTAAAACCAAAAGAAAATGGTCTGGCAAAATGAAATCATACCCAAAAATAAGGTCGGCAGGGAAATATGATGATGAACCCCTTTGAAAAATCGGGAGGAACCCTTGCTCAAGTAACCCCCAGAGGTTTGTTTTAAAAAAAAAATTTTTAAAAAAAATTTTTCCCCCGCTCATTTTAAAATATTGAATAATTTAGAAAAAAATCAAGTTATCCCTGCAAAAAAAAAAAGGTAAAGGGGGTTGTGTATAGAATCTTTGCCATGCCTGTCATTTTAATGTTTAGTTGGAAAGAATGTAAAACCATTGCGAGGACTTTTTTGGAAGATTGGACGGGATATGAAAATGGATGCAAGTGGCCCCCTTTCCCTCTTAATCTGGGGAAAACGATTTGGGCGGCGAATTGTAGTAGAAAAAAGGGCTTACAAAAACCCTTTGGAAAAAAATTAGTAAACCCCAAAAAAGGTTAAATTTTATAAATAAAATTTAATTATTTGATTCTTCAAAAAAAATTTAAAAAAACTTTTTAACTTTTTAAAAATTCTTTGGAAAATGCTAACCACAAATTAAATTTATAGCTAATTAAACACGAAGATCTTTAAACCCTTTTTTTTTAAAATTTTTTGACCCGTTTTGTTCTTAATTTAAATTGTATTATGTGTATTTTGATTTTGTAAATCCTATTTATTTATTGTTTTTTATAAAAATTTTAAAACAAATTTATTAGAATTTTGTTGCCTTTTAAAACAAATTATAATCAACTTATTAATATTATTATTTTGTTTATAGGGCCCTAACAAAAAGGTTTTTTGGGTTTTAAAAAACACTCGTGGTTAAGGGGGGAAAAGGAAAAAATTTTTGAAAAAATATGGAAAAAAAAAAGAGAGCACCATGTCACCTGAAGCAATAGACAGGGCCCCCGGGAAGCGGTTTCCCAACCCCATGTGGAGGAAAAGGTCCAAGGGGTCGAAAAGATCTTTTAAGCTAAGAAATCACGAGAGGATTTTGGTTTTAGAAAAAAAGGGAAATAAAGCATTCCCCCCACGAGAATAGTATGTGAGTTTCCCGAGTGGAAAAATAGCGGGCGTGCCACCCACCCTGGATTTTTACCCTTGGGGGTATCGATCAGGCGCGGGGATACAGGAGGATGTGTGGAACCAAGCCTTCCCCGGAACCATTCTGAAAAGGGACCCCGAACAGTCCCCCCAAGACAGGAACCCTAGCGACATAGGAAAATCGTAGCAGCATTGGGAAGACGCGGGGGAAAAAAATTATAAAGCCCCCGAAGTAAAAAAACGACGGGCCCCCGTACCGAGACCCACCCACCGGAAAGATAACGCGAGGTGTTGGGGGGAAACGGGGGCCAAACCCAACCCCCAGATCAAAAAGCCTTTTAGTCTACTCGATGAAGAAAGCGCGCCACCCCACTTGAAGGATGATCTACAGAAGCAAAAAAATTCCCTGGAACCCGAATATGGAAAAAAATCCAGATTTAAATCCTCAAGGGGATGGACTTACCCCGCCCCCGGCCCCCCCAGGTTCCCAAAGCGTGAAACCCCCAGTATAAGGGATTTAAGGATGGAAGGAAAGGGGGATACGGAAACGGATTAGACTGGTTCCCCCACACAAAAAAGGCAAACGGACAACCGGATCTTCAATATCTCGGCATGAATTCGTTGTTAGACTCCAGGTTTCACTATTTCCGCAGGAAAAAGGGGCTTCCAGAACTTTAAAAATGCCGGTGAGAATTTGACCGGTAAAAGGATTTTTTCCACACCCGTTAATAAGGAGACTTAAAGGCCCTCGGGGTGTATTTAGGGGAAAAATACGCTGTAAGTTAAGATGGGCTCCTCTCCCCCATCATTCTAAAAGGGCATGATGGAAGCCCCTTTCAGATCAAAAGGCATGAAGGAAACCGAAGGATCGATAACTGGGACCCTTTTATTTACAGCCAAACAGAGGGAAATGCAAAAAGTACCGGCTTTCGAATCCCCCCGGATTACACTTAAATTTTCAAATCAACGAAAGGCCCCGGGAAAAAGTTGACTCCAGGGACACCTGCTCCCGTACGAGGACCATTTTTTTTTTAAATTAGCAAAAACATAAATTTAACAAAGAAACTAACCTGAGCCTGAAACTTTAATTGACTTTCTAGCTGTGTGTTCTCCTCTTTCAATGTTTTTAACTCCAGAATAAAGCATTCTCGCTCAGTTTCCAACTCTTGAATGGTATTCTTCATACTCAAACCATCTAAATCAAGAGTTGCTTTTCTTTCCAAAGATATTGCTTTAGCACTGTCTACTTCATTATCTTCATGTTTAGCAGACAAAGATGGAACTTCTGAAATGTGTTTCTTTAGCATTTGTCTATCAAGTCTGTTTTTCTTATCCAAAGGTATCATTGATTTCACAGCTGCCTTGTAGGGTTCATAAGGCACAAATTTGGGTTCTTTAGATTTTAAACTGTCCAGTATTTTTGTATCCTTTTTTAATTTAATCACATTCTTTGGCACAAGGTTGACTACTTTGCCTACTATAAGAGGTGGGGACGGGGAATAATGCTTGTAGTCTTGCGGTCTATAAATTAGTTTGTCTCCTAGTGTGAACTTGTCACGTTTCAGTACTTTGTTCTCAGTTTTGTTAATTTCAGAGTTTTCCATACCATCTCCTTCAGTACGTGCCGGTGATGGTAATGGTAATGGCTGCATCTCTCCACCTGTGGAAAAGTTCAAATGAGAAAATATTATAGAAAGTGTTGACAATAATTTTATTAAACATTTATAATAACAAGGTACTGTATTGAAGTTTAAATTTATATTTAAATCTGGATCAAGCACTAAATATATTATTATTGGTGTTTATAGGCACGCAGACACAATGAAGTCATTAGGGCCTTAAAAATTATAAAACCATAGAGGAGAGTAAAAATATATAGTCCATCTGTTAGGATAAGCAGGAAGATACAAAATAAAAGACAATATACAATACTAAAATTCTGTATAAGAAAAATCTCAATATGAGACAATCCATGGGAGTGCTCAAATGGGTTATTAAAATTATGAGTGATACACCTGCTAACAAAACCACAGGTGTATACACTACATTAAAGATACAAACACACATTTGAAAATTTTATATGTTAATTTAAAAAGACAAACAAAAAATTAAAAAATCAAATATTAAAAATACTAAACAGGCATATTAAAGCATACTAAAACTACTAAAAAGACAAAACATATTAAAGTACTTTAAAAAAAATATTCTCAATATGAGATAGAATCCAATTGAGCCACTTTATAAAAGTGACTCAGATGGAATCTAAAAGATTTGCCTGGCGCATAAAACTGAGTAAACAAATAACACCATCTGCACTGTCACCTAATAAAAATCGAAAGTAACCATTAAAACTATAAGCCAGGCGAATAGGGGCATAAATGCGAGACTCCCCCAAAAGGTGGTATACACTAAAGGGAGCATTGGAAATAACACACACTGGAGGTGGGTCCCCTCTCAATAAAAATCCATGGGTCAAAGAAATATGTCAGAAACGAAGTCTTGTCACGATGACCTATCTTCTAGACTTTTGTATAGAGGAGGGCCACCATGACACACCGCCTCTAATGGACAGCAGCTTGTTCTGAGCAGGGGTCGAAATCCACTGCTTGTGACCGATGCTTAAGACCCTATACCAGAAATAACCCTTTAACTCTAAAAACATTACATCCAAACTCGCCTCAGAAGAAAGACTGCCTTATTTGCTGCCTGGTCCACCAATTCATTTCCTGAAAGACTAGCGTGTCCAGAAATCCAGCAGAAAGCAAGCTGGGTGTTTAATAAATCGATTTTTAAAATGTGTGCTTATATCATCTGCGAGAGGGGATTCCAGGAGTATACAGTGGACAATGTCAATAGGCCCCCATTAAATCCGTGCAGATGAGAACAGAATGATGACAATTACAATATAGAAAACACAGATTTAAAACTGGTGTACAACTCAGCCATAAAAAAAACACTGGTTTCTTCAGGTAAGCCAAATTTAAAAATGGATCCTTCCACAACAAAAGTACATCTCACAGAAGATCCATATTTAGCGTAATCAGTATATATGTGCTTAAATCCCTTAAAGCGAGTGAGCATGTCAAAGGTCCTCTCATATATAATAGGCGGAGTGGTATCTTTAGGGAACTTTGCAAGATCAAAATGGCAATGAGGTAAACATATCTTCCAGGGTGAAACTCAATCTGGAGTTGTAGGGGTAGCCTTTGGCAGGACTATCCCACACGGGCCGAAAACCGATAGCATCTGTATGCTCACTGTCCTTGCACTATGCCATTTGGTTTAATTCAAGACTCAGTTGAGAATATGGACCATAGGGCAGTAGGCAACAAGCTTTGGCATGCAATGCAGTTTTGAAATGTAATATGCCAGAAGATACGACCACCGATAAGTAAGAGGGGTCTCACAGGAGTCGGCACAAATGCTGACGACTGGACTGGTACGAATAATACCAGTAGCCAGTCATATACCAGCATGGTGGAATCTCTAACGCAGATGGTCTGGCCGAACCATAAACAAAGCTGCCCTAATCCAGTTTTTATCTTACCAAGGCCTTATGGAGGTGCATCAAGGTTTCCCTATCAGCACCCCAAGAACATTCGTTAACCACTTTAAGCAAATTGAGTGCTTTTACAAATCTAGCTTTCAGGTCTTAGATGTGGGGGATCAAGGTTAATTTAATATCAAATAAAAGTCCCAAGAACGTTATAGTCTCCGAGACTGGTAAAATAACAAGGTTCATTAAAATATTGGGGGTTGGCTGTATTCCTCATAATTTATATCTATGAAAGTGGACAATCGTCGTCTTAATCGCAGAGAAACGAAAGTTGTTTCACGATTCCCATGTCCAAAGATTGACAGCCAGTTGTACAGCAGGATTACGACTTCTTTGGTTTTACATGATAGCTAGCAGAAGCTATCAGTAATACCAACATTGTGTGAAAGTAACTTTTGTGAACATATTTGAAAATATTATTATTTGCTAAGTATTACTATTATCACTAAAAATCAATCACTTTTAGCAATACTTCCCCACAGATAACAGCATAATTTTACTTCCCATAGTCAAATTTAACAAAATATTATTATTATTATTGTTTAACGGCCCATCGACATATCTAGGTCATTAGGGCCTGGAAATACATTAAAAACATAATAAAATACCCATAGGGGAAAGAGATAAAACATTCACCATCTGAGACACTCCATAGGAGTGCTCAAAAGGGCTCTTGGTATAAATTAAGTGATACACCTGCTAAAAAAAAAACCACAAGTGTATCACTCCAATAAAAAGACAAAACAAACATATTAAAATATAACACATTAAAAAGACAAAACATGTTAAAATGATAATACGTTAAAAAGACAAAACAACATGTTAAATTGTAATAAAATTGTTAAAAAGATCCCAATATGAGATAATATCCAAAAGAACCACTTTATAAAAGTGACTCAAATGGCATTAAAAAGATCCGCCTGGCGTATAAAACGGAGTAAACAATTAACTCCATCCGCACTATCGCGTAATAAAAAACGTAGGTCACCTTTAAAATCAAGAGCCAGGCGGATAGGGACATATGTACAACACTCCACCAAAATGTGATACACACTAAGGGGAGCATCGCAAAATTCACACACAGGAGGTGGATCCCCTCTGAGTAAAAATCCGTGGGATAGAAATGTATGCCCGACGCGGAGTCTCGTCACGATGACCTCCTCTCTCCTAGACTTTCGTATAGAAGAGGGCCATCGCGACACACCATCCCTGATGGACCGCAGCTTGTTCTGAGCAGGGTCGAGACCCACTGCTCGTGCCAGGTGCGTAACACTCCACGCCGAACATAACCCTTAAGATCTAAAAACATGACACCCAGACTCGCCTCTGGAGGCAAGCTCGCTGCTGCCTGGTCCGCCAGTTCATTCCCTGGAAGACCAGCGTGAGCAGGAATCCAGCAAAAGGCGAGCCGGGTGCTTAATGAATCAATTTTTAAAATTTGTTCATGTATCATCTGCACGAGGGGATTCCAGGAATAAAGTGTGGACAATGCCAACAGAGCACTCATGGAATCCGTGTAGATGAGAACAGAAAGGTGACTATTTCAATATATAAAGCACAAAGATTTAAAAATGGCATACAATTCGGCCGTAAAAACACTGGTTTCTTTAGGTAAACCAAATTTAAAATTGGATCCTTCCACAACAAAAGCACATCCCACGGAGGCTCCAGATTTAGAGCCATCAGTGTAGATTCGCTCAAATCCATGAAAGCGAGTGGAGAGAAGCTCATTAAAGGTCCTCTCATATACAAAGTTTGGGGTGGTCGCTTTAGGGAACTTGGCAAGATCAAAATGGCATTTCGGAGGGCGTATTTTCCAGGGAGAAACTCGACCTGGTGATATGAGGATAGCCTTTGGCAGCACTATCCCACACGTGTCGAAAACCGATAGCATCCGGATCCCAACCGGCCTTGTACTACGCCATTTGGTTTCATACAAGACACGGTTAGGGGGATGCAAAACAGGGCGGTAGGCAACATGCTCTGGCATGCAGTGCAGTTTGGACACGTAAGATTCCAGGAGGTAAGACCGCCGGTAAGAAAGAGGGGGCTCACCCACGTCGGCACAGATGCTGACGACTGGACTGGTACGAAAAGCACCAGTAGCCAGTCGAATGCCAGCATGGTGGACGCTATCGAGCATCTTTAACGCCGAGGGTCTAGCGGAACCATAAACAAAACTGCCGTAATCAAGTTTTGATCTCACCAAGGCTCTATAGAGGTGCATCAAGGTTTCCCTATCAGCACCCAAGAGCGACCACTCACAACTTTAAGTAAATTCAAAGCTTTAACACACCTCGCTTTCAGGTCTTTATGTGGGGGATCCAAGTTAATTTAAAATCGAATAAAAGTCCCAGGAACCTTACGGTCTCGGAGACAGGTTAAAACAACGTTTTTCATTAAAATATTGGGGGCTGGCTGTATTCCGCGTAATCTATGGAAATGGACGACAGTCGTTTTGGCCGCAGAGAAACGAAAACCATTACGAGATGCCCACAACCATAGATTGTTTACAGCGAGTCGTATCTGTCGTTCAGCCGTGTGGAGACTTGATGAACTGCAATAAATTGCGTAGTCATCCACAAAAAGGCATGAACGAACAGGTAAGTGCACGTTGTCTACAATGCTATTTATCGCAATAGCGAACAACGTGCAGCTCAAAGGACTGCCCTGGGGCACCCCATTTTCTTGAATAAAATCATCGGATAAGGTGTTGTTTAACCTTACCCGGAAGTGTCTATCTGACATAAAATTAGCTAAAAAAATAGGGAGGCTCCCCCGGAACCCCCAATTAAAAAGGTTTTTTAAGATGCCGTAACGCCATGTAGTATCGTACGCCTTCTCCAAATCAAAGAAAACAGCCAAAAGATGCTGTTTATGGAGAAAAGCGTCACGAACAGCAGTCTCAAGACGGACGAGATGATCAACCGTGGATCGGTTACGGCGAAAACTACATTGAATATTGGATAGCAGATTGCGGGATTCTAAACACCATATAAGTCATTTATTTGTAATTTTTTCTAATATTTTGCATACACAGCTAGTTAAGGCTATCGGTCTATAACTAGTTGGCTCTAATTTTTCCTTGCCACTTTTATATATTGGGATAACGGTTGCTTGCCTCCACAGTGTTGGGAATTGACGAGATTCCCAAACACAATTGTAGAGGTCTAAGAAGAACGCCCGTCCAGCAGGGGACAGTTGGCGCAACATTTCATAATGGATATCATCCGGGCCAGAAGTTGTATTGCCCGCCTGGGACAGGGCATAAGTAAGTTCCTCTTTAGTAAAGGGGGAGTTATAATCCTCCCCCCGACTTTGTCCAAAATCGATAGTAAGGCGCTCGATGCAGCGCTTATTCACCGCGAACTCGTTAGAGTAGCTCGCAGTGCTAGAAATATTGGCGAACATCGAGCCCAATACATTGGCGACCTCCATAGGAGAGGAGACAAGTGAACCGTTTGACATAAGTGCGGATATATTATAAATGGTATTTTTGCTAATACGTACTTTACGAATGTGATCCCAAACCTTGGTTGTGGGAGTGGAAATAGTAAGGGTAGAAATAAACTGTCTCCAAGACTCTCTTCTGCTTTTTCGAATGATACGGCGAGCTCTAGCACGTAGAATCCGGAATGACTCCAGATTATCCGAAGTAGGACATCGATGAAAGAGACGTAGGGCCCTTCGATGGTTAGAAATAGCCAGCCGGCACTCCTCGTTCCACCAGGGAACAGGACGGTGGCGCGGGTTTGGCGAGGATTTAGGGATGGATGCCCTCGCCGCCGCTATGACTGTCGAAGTAAATTGCCCAGCCTTAACATTGACGTCAGGAGAATGGGGTTCGTCAAATACAGCGAGCTCGCGGAATTTATTCCAGATAGCACGTTTAAGAGCCATTGGGGGAACCTTGCTGTACTGGCAGGATCTTTAATTTGTGAAAACAGAATGGGAAAGTTATCGCTGCCACATAGGTCCGAGTGAACCTCCCAAAGGAAGTGATTAGCAATCCCGGGGCTACATAGGGCTAAGTCGATGGCAGAGGATACACCATTAAAGTTGGAGAAGTGTGTCTGGGTCCCGGTGTTCATTAACATCAGGTTTCCCGAGACAAGAATATCCTCTACCATCCTCCCGCGGGTGTATGTAAAATTAGACCCCCACACCAGGTTATGCGCGTTAAAGTCCCCCAAGATGATATAGGGGGCGGGAAGTTGTAGAAAGAGGGCCTCTAGAGTCCTCTTGGAAACCCGTTCACCTGGTGGGAGGTAAATACAGCATACGGTTACCTCCATAGGAAGGGAGGCTCTGACAGCAATCACTTGGAGATCTGAGACAATATTTATAAACTTATGATATATGTTGCTACGTGCAAATATAGCTACACCTCCTTTAACCCGATCAAAGAGTGGCTTGTCGGTACGATATACATCGTACCCACGAAGCATCGGGTTGTCAGTTGGGCGGAAATGGGTTTCTTGCAAACACAAGATGGGAGGATGCAGGGAAGAAATTAGTAGTTTAATTTCCTCTGCACGAGCATAGAAACCCCTACAATTCCATTGTAGTAGCGACAATATTTATTAATATATAATTTAATTAATTATCCTCACAATCCATAACACTATCCTTTAAAAATAAAAATTTATTGAAGACTTTTTTAGGTCCTCTTGCTTTTCCCAATCTTTCTTGGACCTCCCGCTTCAGGAAAGGCTTTGGTTTGTCCTGTAGAGACTGGGACGGGAGATCCTTACGCGAAGGCTTTGTTAAAGCCTTCAACGCTTTTTTTAGAGTTATTTTTTCGGCGGTCCCTCGCTGGTCCTTCCCCAAGGCACCAGTGGGACTCGCCTTTACGACATCGCCTGTACCACTACTCATCCCGACCTCCGGAGTTCCTGTGGCGGGGTTGAGCGGCTCGACAACGGTCGCAGATGGTTTAGGACCACGAGGAGGACTCGGGGGTGTTCCCCGAGGAGGCCTCCTCGGGGGTATAGGTGGTGGAGGCGACTTCGACGTGGGTGTCGCCCCTTGTACTATTTTTGGTACCACCATAGATGGTGCTGGTTGCCTTTTAGTGTCTCGAGTAGAGACGAGTGGCACAGGTCGTGTAGGCGTATTGGCAATATTAACTGAGCAATGGCAGTTGGGGCAATTTATGTTCTGGCTTACAATCTGACTATAAGATGTCTGAAATACCGGAGCTTGACTGGATACATATTCCTTGCGGGCCTGGGCATAAGGTATCTTCTTTTCACATTGGATCTCCAGGACTTTTTTCTCCACCTTCCATTTCGGACAGGTCCGAGACCAAGCAGAATGCGGACCCTTGCAGTTGACGCAGAACTTATGAGACTCACACGGTGTATCGTGAGCCTCCTGTCCGCACCACAGCATCTCAGCTTCGTATGCCCAAATTCCTGGCACTGAAAGCAGCGCCGAGGATTGGGAACGTATGGCCTGACTCTGAGCACATGGAAGCCCGCTCGAACCTCCTTTGGGAGGATGGGAGTCGCAAAGGTGAGGATGTATGTATCCATCTTTTTCTCTTGTCCGTTCTTTTTGGTAATGATACGGTAGACCTCGGTGACATGCTGAGGGGAAAGATCCTCACAGAAATCCTCAATGCTCACGCAGTCGAGGTCATAACAAGTGACCACTCTCTTGCAAACATTGAGGAACCTGTGGGGCTCCACCTTCACCTGTATATTTGCCGTATTGCTCAACGGTATTTCGGAGATCGCCATAATTTTCGAGGATTTTGTGCCAGTCATAGTCTGTATCATAATGGTGCCATCACGCAGTTTCCTTATTAAAACAGGGCTGGACGGCCTTACCCGTTTCCGCCTCTTATAATTAATACGGCCCTGTGAGGGGCCAGGCAGTAAGATGCCAGCAGAACTTGGCAGTATGGTGCCAGCGGACAGTAAGGTGTCAGCTGTGACAGTGGACTCAATCATGAGTTGGAGGACAACCTGCAAAAGTACTCGGATCGTAGACCCAGGTTGATCCCAGTTGTATCTACCACATAGGGCCCTGTTAACTCTTCTGACAAGAGGCTCCATACGACACTAGACATGACAATCTTCATATGGAGCATCGCCGGAAGAGAGGTCACCGCAGCAAGTGTATGCAGGGAAGCGCTAATTTTACGTCCGGAACCATCATGAACGCAACCGGTCTTTTCTCAAGGTAGGGTACCCGGTTGTCATCCCTAAGGCCCTTCTACCAAGATATTACAACCAGCGCACTTTCACTCAGGAGCTCAAGGCAGTGGTATCCAATATTAACCAAAGGAGAGCCGTGTTAGATGCCAAGGTCGTCAACAGAGGGGCCAAAGGTCTGTGCAGGATTTAACGGCAGGGAGGGGAAGAAAGAAGGAAGGGGGAAAAAAAAAGTTATAGGAAAGATGTAGAATAGGGTTTTCCTGCACGAGGTACATCCTGCACAGATGCCTCCCCTTTTAGTCACCTCTTACGACAAGCAGGGGTTACTGCGGGACTATTCTAAACCCCGTCCCGCAGGGGGGTTTAACAAAATAAAAGTTTAGTGAATTAATTTTAGTCTTTCTTTTAACTCTTGTGGCAATTACAGGTTAAATAGAGCTTGAAATTTTACATATAAGAGTATTATATTTATTTATTAGTATTTTTACAACTTGCCTCAAATAACTTTAACATAAGTAAATAGTTTGTGATAATAAAGAGGAAAACACATACAAAATGTTTGTGAAATAATATTGTTTAAATTTTGTAAACAAGAATATTGGGCAATAAATTCTTGTACGTCCCCAACTGGCAGCATAGCTTCTATTCAGTGGCCATATTTGTTTTTAGAATCTAGGGCCACTTTTAACGAGCTCTTGTTTTTGATAATTAATTTGAATTAAACAGCAAACACAAACTTCAAAACTATACAAACAGTTATTCTCATAACCAAAATCTAACAAATTTAAATAGAAATTATGACAGTGAATTATCATATAATATACAGTTAATAAAACTATGTGTGTGTGACTACATGTTGAAAAAACAAAATATTTTATAGTTTATAATTTAGACATGTCTATGCTACTGTTAATAATTTTATCACAAATTTTAATAATACAGCATCTTTTTCTAATATTAATTTGGCTATTTAGTAATTTGTGAGTTCTGTGAATATTAGTTCGGTGTGTAGGCGTGTTATCCTTGGAAAAAACGATTTTTTAGTGATAAAAAAAAAGGGGGGGGGAGTGTTTCTAGATGATCAATATACATTATTTGAAAATTTAAGTTTGTGTATCAAGGCTATAAAATATATCTTTTAACGCCAAGATTGTGTTGTGTTGCCTTCTAGGCTAAACCTCGAGTTTTAGCATCTTAAAGTATTTCAAAAAAACCTGTTAAGTTTATTAAAAAATATTAGAGAGTCTTTCTTCAGTGTTAATTAGATAAATACCAGGCTAAGACTTCAAGTTATAAGTTATTGTAGTTTTATTAGACTTAAGTTATAATTGTTTAAGAGTATTGAATCTAAAATATGTTTTTTTAAATTAGGAAAGCTTTTAATTTGTCATTGTCATTTATTTTATAGGCCTAAACATATTTTCTAGAATATTGATTTTTGTTTGTTAAATTATTTAAAGTCATCATAAAAAGACCTAGATATTAAAACAATATGATATATCAGATTGTGAAAGCAAGCATTAGCCTGAGGGTGTGTTAAACTTAGGTTAAGTTACTAATATGTCTTCCCCCCCCCCCTCGAGCATGAGTTTGTCAAAACCCAGGAACACCAATGGAGGAAGGGTCAAAATCTTCCAGGAAAAAAAGAGGCATGCAAACATCAGAGACAAGAGGACATCATCAACATTGCAGCAGTAATTAGACAAGAGATGAGGACGATTTCGATTCATTCAATGTGAAAGAAAAAAACAGCAAGATACTTGAAACTCAGCGTTAACACTGTGAGACGGGGAGGATAGAAAAACAAATTTATTTACATAATTCCAAGCTACATATCCACGGAGTCACTTGTTTTAAGGCTAGTAGTTAAAGTACTCCCTTCATGCTTTCTGTGTAGTGAAATGTATAAGGAGACCATACCATAACTATCACTTATTAATTTCTTTCCACCCCAAACAAAATATTCCTACCATCTCATATATTTATTTTCATTAATGAAAAATGGCGGCGCAACAATTAAAAAAGAGGGATTATTTTTTGTTTGACTCACTCTTTTTAAGGTGGCATATCGTGCTTCAATAGCAAGCACACCTCACACGATTCAGTTCCAAAATATTTATTTCTAGAAACATGAACATTTACTGCTTTAAAAAAAAAAGTTATGGTTAACTTTTCTAGGTTTCTCTTGAGATGTGTATTAGATTGAATTTAATAATCATTTGGAATTTTCAGACCTGATAAATGACTGAATAATAATAATAACATATTTTGAAATAGTGATGTTACAAAGATAAAAGTCTTGAATAAACAATACTCTGTGTCATGTTATCAATATAGGCCTACACAATGATTTCTTGTTTTTTTATTCCTGTTATTATAACAATAAAATATATAATGTTGAAACTTCTAGCAAGATCAGAAATAAAAAACAGAGGCCTGGAGTATCTGTAGAAACTCTTGATGATTTTACAAGAGATTCTGTTTGTAAGGTTATCTACAGAGTATATCATGAAGGTTAGTGCAAATGTATAGGTCAAATTTGTTTCTTTTCCCCTGTTAGTTCTTGATAATTTATACTAAAAAAATATAGATAATTGCTTTACAACCTACATATAAATAAAGTTGACTTTTCATGCATGAATAAATTAATCAAACAAACAATATGATGGAGCAAAGGTAAAAACACATGTTCGTCAATTTTTGGCCCGCTTTTTTTAAAAGTGTGTAAATTAAAAAACAAATTAAAAATTATCATAAGGTCATTAAGATATGATTTTACATATCTTTGTGAGTAGAATGACAATGTAAAACTATTCATTATATGATATTTTATCTAAAAAAAATACCTTGTATATACAAATTTTGGCACTTCCTCCCTTGCTATTGGCAGGCTACTTTCTAATCCAATCCTTATTCAAGGGGAGGGAAAGCTAAAAAATTAGTCAACCATAGCAATTTCAACATTAATTGATATCTATTTATCTGTGACTGATTAATATTGATTATTTTATTATATGTCTTTTCAAGGTAAAAATGTGTCAATGGACTATTTTGTTGGCAAACAGGGCCGCAGAAATTGCGAGTTGGAAGATGACACTGAAAAACTTTCTGCTGATAAATACATTGCAAATAAATTTCTGGAAACTTTTAAAACTGAAGATCTCGATCCTCACCTTAATTGCAATGCTGACATAACCGGTATTAACTGGAAAACAATGTCAATAAAAACGTTAGCTTCCAAAGGAGAAAAAACTGCTCCAGCACCTAAAGTAAGCAAAGATCGTGTCACAGTGCTCATTTGTTCCAACTCTATCGATAATCAGCGACTACCTTTTCTATTGATTGGAAAATCGAAGAAACTAAGATGCTTTAAAAATGTACAGAATTTGCCTGTGACACACATGCACCAAAAAAGTGCATGGATGAACGGCGAATTTTTTTTTTTAATGGTGGGACAAAACTTTATTGGGGTGAAGTGGGGAAACTGTGATAAAGTTGAAAAAATTGGGCAATTGTGATACAGCTTAATAAAAAGTTCTAGATATAAAAATATTAATTAAAAAAAATTACATTTAGCTGGTAAATTTGTTCTATTAATACATCCCACATAGCTGTGTTGAATGAATTTTATTATATAAATAATAAAAAATATTTCCTCAGAGAGCTTGTTTTTTTACTCAAAAACCTTAACATTTTCACTTCAAGCTTTTCTTAATTTAACGTTCATTGGAAAAGCAAAGGCTCAACATTTTGGTTTTTGGATTAAGGGATATCAAATAAACATTTCTCATTCTTTTTGTTCAAATTTTCATCAAAACAGCCAGAGATATTAAACTTCAAAATGGGAGGGCAAATGTGATACATAATTTAGGGCAATTATGATACACAAAAGAGGGTAAATATGTTACGCAAAAAATTTGATTAATTTCCCAATAATATTATTAATATTTAGCACCGAGTCTTACTACCCGTTCGGGTTATACGCTTTAAGTACTAATTACACTAATGGATTAGGAATTGGGAAGGTTGAACCCGCATTTGCGTGGAGGGGAATTGGAAAACCATTTAGGAAAAACCACCCCCAGTTCTCCCGACCGAGATTTGAACCTCGATCTTCCCGTCCTCAACAGATGAGCTCAACACGACTAGCACGTTAGCCAACTATGCCATCGAGGCGGGTTCCCGATGATAACTTACTACTTTATCAAAATGTTCTTGTTTCATATTATACTGTAGGCCTTAAGCTGTAGCTATGTAAGCTATAGTAGGGAAGGTTAATTTGTACACCAACTTAAGTTGGTCACACTTTATAGCCCAGCTGTTTGATTTGATGTGAGATTTTGAATTCCATCTAGTGTTTTTTTATTATTCAAGTTCGATTCCTGTTAATGCTAAATTTTAAACTACATTGTTGTGTTTTTTCACGTTTTAATTATTCTTCATTGTTTTGAATACTGAAATCAATTAGGCCAGTATGTTTATCCATCAGCCTATTAGTTAGAATGTTAACCTAGGTCTATATTGTAGTAGACTATATACTTGTATTCCAGGAAGAACTATTTTGTTGCATAGTGCAAATTTAATTCTTAGTTTAAACACAATAATTACTTCGTTAAAATGGTGAACCACTATCAAAAAAAGCGTGATCAGCGTTATTCCCCTGAGTTACTTGAAAGAGCTGTAACTCTAATACAGGAAGGCAAATCTTTAAGATCTGTTACCAAGGATCTTAAGATTGAAAAAATGTTCTTGCATAGATATATGAAAAAAAGAAGGTATAGTACATTCAAAACCAGTACAAAGCACAGTATTGTCTGAAGAAGTTGAAAAGGACCTTGCAGATCATTTAGTAGTGATAGCTAAATGGGGATTTGCACTAACTCATAGAGATGTTACTTGTTGTCAAGGAGTATGATGAGCAAAATGGTTTGAATGTACCTTTCAAAAATAATTCACCAGGTAAAGAATGGTTTATAAATTTTTGTAAACGCAATAGACTGAGCTTAACCCTTAAACACTCAGCGCACCGATATTTCGGCGCGCCATGGTACTGCTAAAACACTCTCGCGGCCGATATATCGGCTCCAGCTAAATCTGGCCGTGTAAGTTTATTTTTAATAACTAGGTGGCACTACACACATTATTCTAAATATTTAGGTTTATTTCATACTTTTTCCAACAGATAGCACCATTGGTCTTAGAAAAACTATTTATTTTGAACAGTTGAAATATGTTATGCTCATTGTTTACATCGTGGTGTGAATACGTTTCTAGTTCGTGGTTTTTTCCTTATTCTTTATTTATATAAATATATTTGCTTCTATTATTTTTCTTACTTGTTTTCTTTTTATATATTATTTATTATATTTTCGTTGTTTTATTCAAAGTTTATTATTTATAAGTGTTGTTTAGTTGAAATATTTTAGCTAGGCAATGGCCGGTCCAAGTTCTAGGCTAAATGACTCGGACATTTTAGACTATTTAGATACTATTGACAGTGACAGTGACTTTGTGTATGAAAGTGATTCTGACATCACTAGTGACGATGATGTGCCAGATCTTAGGAATCCAGCTGTTCATGACATGTCTACAGTGACGAGAATGGAATGGATGATGAAGACTACAGGGAGATTCTGTCACCTGAGCAACCTCTTCCTCTCCCCTTCCCTTTTCAAGAGCTCTCCGGACCTAAACACATGCCACCTCCTGATTCTCTTCCCATAGCCTATTTTTTTTTATTTTTCACTGATTTTATTCTTTCCCTCATGGTGACAGAATCAAATAGGTATGCCCAGCAGTTCATCAAAAGCAAAGAAGGCAATGTTCCTACTCCACTAAAAAACTGGAACAGGATTACAATGCAAGAAATAAAAGGCTTTCTTGCATGTATCCTCAATATGGGAATTATAAGAAAGCCTACAATTGCATCCTACTGGTCAACTCTGTCTTCACAAGCCACCCCTTGGTTCGGACAAATGTTTACTAAACACCGGTTTTCTCACTTGCTTCGCTTTTTCCATCTTGTGAACAACGAAGTTTTGCCGGGCCCCAAGAACCTGGGTATGATCCGTGTGCAAGATACAAACCTCTTGTAGAGCATGCAAATAGAGTATTTAGGCACCACTATACACCTCATTAGCAGCTTAGTGTTGATGAAAGTCTAGTGGGTACAAAAAATAAAACCAGCCTAATGCAATACCTGCCAAACAAACACCACCACCGATGGGGGATCAAATTTTGGATGATTTGTGACTCTGTATCTAATTATTGCCTAGGTTTTTTTTACATACAGAGGTGCCAGATCCCAAGAAGATAAAAATAATATTCAAAAAAATGGTCTAGGGTATACTGTCGTCATGAAACTTTTGGAGATAGGTGGGTACCTCAACAAAGGTTACCATGTTTTTGTTGATAATTTTTTTATGTCAGTTCCTTTAATGCGTCATCTTCACCAACTCTGCACCTACCTAACTGGAACAGTGAGGAGAAATAGAAAACTTTTGCCACAGCAATTCAAATCTAAATTTTTAGTAGGTCAAAAGATGTATTTTAGATCCGGTCCAGTTCTCGCATGTGCCTTCCGCGAGAAAAAATCTCAGAAAAATCCAGTTCTTCTTCTCTCCAGTTTTGCAACAGCACGAGAACAAGAAGTTCCAGCAAGGCGGCCTGACGCCAATAGAATTACCAAACCCGAAGTAATAACAACCTACAACAAGTTTATGGGTGGTATCGACACATCTGACATGATGCTCTACACTTACCTAGATGAAAGGCGAACTGTTAGGTACTGGAAGAAGGTAGCTTTCAACATCATAGCTAGAATGGTGTTAAATAGCTACATTCTCTATAAAGAAAACTACCAAGGACCTGGCAAACTGAAAACGAGGTATCATTATACAGTGTCGATCATCGAGGGTTTGGGGGAGGAGTGGCTATCTGTGAAGAACAACATGGTGGTGGGTGAAACCCAAGGACCCAGAGGAATAAGAAAACTCCCTGACAAAAAGGAGTCTCAATGTACGGTATGTAGTACCAAGGAAAAGCGAAGGAGAGCCAGGACAGTGTGTACCAGATGTAGCAAGGGACTTCATGGAGAGTGTTTACTCAAACACAGATGCTGACTCCAAATGTAAGTATACATGATTTTACAAAAAGTTATGTAGTTCAGAATCAGAATAAGTTACAAACACCAAACTAGTATCAAATTTTACAGAAATAAATTCTCTTTCTTGCAGGATGACTGATAAATAAAGAAGACAAGAAATAAATATTAATTTTTTGCGCTGAATTAAAAATTTTAATTTAAATTTTAAGATTTTAAAAATTTTGAATTTTTTTACAAAATAATAGTAGTCTAATAATTTATGTAATATTTTTTTTATAAATCTACAATGTGTATAGTATAAGTGTGATTTTTTTCATATGTATAAACTAAAAACATTTTTTATGAGAAAATTTAAAATGTTTAAAGGTAAATATGTGAGAATTTGCCTGAGTGTTTTGGCTTAGTCTAGTGAAAATACGCTGAGTGCAAAAGGGTTAAAGAACTTGGAACCACTTGAAAAATGTTGCAGGAATGTGACAGGGGATCCTTTCATTATTTATAAATTTTATGACATCGCTGAACGAGAAATTCAATCTCTTAATATAAGAGACAAACCTGAAAATGTGTATAACCTAGATGAAACTAGTTTTTACAGCAACCTTTGCAGGGTAAAGCTTATTTCAGCTGTAGGGCAAAAAGCCTATAAACAGACAGAGGGTACTGGACGAGACAACACCACTGTCATGGCCTGTGTGTCTGCTGCAGGCATAATGTATAAAGATGCAAATCTCTGGACCACCTTGAAATGAGATAATGATATACTAGGGACCTTTTATGCAGCCTCTGAAAATGGTTGAATGACTGGTGCAATCTTTCAAGAATGGTTTGTAAAGTTTTGTGAGAAGGTAAAAGACCCTTATTTTTGTTTTTTGATGGTCATTTAACTCATATGGATTTGGGTACAATTACGTGCGCCAAGAAATATGAGGTTACAATCATAAAGTTGCCACCTAACATGACTGACTTATTACAGCCTTTGGATAAGTCATGTTTCAAGGCACTAAAAAATGAATGGAATATCAAGTTAACAGAATGGTGTAGGCTGAACCAGCGAAAACTTCAAAGGAGTGAGTTTTCCAATCTTCTATGCAAAGTTTGGAAGACAGGCCTAAAGGTCAGAAAATATTTTAGCAGGGTTTAACTCAACAGGGATATTTCCCCCTGACCATTCAAAATATCCATTGTCACGATTTAATTCAGAAAAACTTAAAAGATACCGGAGGGGATCCAGCTGAAAACCAAGTCTCTCTTCCGCTTGAAGCTCAAACCTCATCCTCAACCAGGTCCTTCACATAGGTCTGGCGTGTCTCAGCCAGATCCTTCTCAGCAACTCGATTTCTTGATTTATTCATCTTCTGACCCTGATCTTTTTCTCACAGTCAACTTCTACTGTTCCATTGGAAAGTTCAGTAACTAGTTCAATTACAAGTTCTAACTGTTCATTTGAGGACCTCCTCCACAGCAGAATAAAAAAAACTGAGGCTCCAAAAGTAACTAGAAGTAATAACATCAGAAGAATATATTGCAAAAATTAAAGAAAAAGAAAAGCCTTTGGATAAGAAGAAACTAAAAGCTATTGTTAATGTAGAAGAAAGTGACAGCGATGACAATATGGAAGAGGACATTGTTGATGATGATAGCCTTAAAGATATCAACTTGCAACTTGCTTGAACCAGATGTTGAAGATCATTTGGAACTTTTAGAGCCTAAGAACATCAAAGTTGGTGATTTTCTTATTGCGAATTTCAAGGGAGGAAAGAGAAAGGCTAAAAACTATAGATATGTAGTAACTGTGTCAAATTTGTTTGAAGATGGAGATATAGAAGTGATAAGTATGAATTCTGATGGAGACAACAAAACTTTTAAAAACAATGACATATATGTAATAAAATTGATTATGTTCATGGAAAATTGCCAGCGCCTAAAATATCAATGATAGGTGGATGTGAAAGATTTATTTTTAATGATAGCATTATTGTTTTTGAACTGCGTACCTCATATTGAGATGTGCTGAAAAGGGAAATGCAGCATTATGATTCCTAACCATGATTATAAATTAATACAATCTTATGCTAATGCAGAATATTCCTCTCCTAGAAATTTAATAATCATTTTACTAAAATACCATATAAAATGCTTATATCAGTTTTTTATGTACAATATGTTTGTTTGAATTGCCTTCTATTATTATTATTTCTTTGAATATTGTTTTTATTGCTAAAAAATTTAAAAAACAAATGAAAAAACATTTTCTCTTATATAAACAAGGCATGATAGAAGTGGCATAATTTTAATATTTTTTTTTAGATATGGTAGAGAAAGGTATAATTTTTTGCCAAATAGAACCTTTCTGATAGATTTTTTTAAAGATATATGGTTTTAAAGTTTATCAAAAATGATTTAGCTATAGTGGTTTTACATTTTTTGCCATCTCTCTGCTTCTTCTAGCCCGATTTTCATCATATTTTTACAGGTAGGACCTTCATGTATCAAATGTATCATAATAACCTACTGTTTCAAACAACTAATTTTAGCCTGTATGGTAAGGAGTGTATCATATTTGCCTTTAAAAGAGGGCAAATATGATAGTTTATTTTTTATTATTAAACGGTGACTTAAAAAAATTCAAATCCTGTTAGTTAAATCAAATACATATTTTGTGTATCACAATTTCCCTACATCACCCTAACTGAAGTAAAAAAAAATTAAAGAAGAAACAGGAAAATCAGTAAAGGCTCTACTATTAATTGATAATGTACCAACTCATCCATCAATTGAGCTTCTTGAGAGAGAAAACAGAGACTTTAAGTGCATGTTCTTGCAGTCACAAGTCTGCTGCAGCCCATGGACCAGGGTGTGAATGAGTGCATCAAACGACACTACCAAAGGCAACTATTCTGTGAGTTACTCTTGGACGAGGAAGGTGAAGAAAGTATTCTGGATTAGTACAAAGAAATAAATATGAAAGAATGCTGTTACATGATTGCAGAAGCTTGGAATTAGGTAAACAACTTGACAGTAAAACGAGCTTGGAACAGTGTAAACTGCACAACAACAATAGAACTTGAATTGGATTATTATTATTTGTGTTTAGAGGCCCATCGACACAATGAGGTCATTAGGGCCTTAGCATTATATAGGTACATAGTAAAATCTCCATAGGAGAGAGTCAAAATATTCACCTGTTTATATAAAGAGGTGAAGAGCCAATATAAAAATACAATATAAAAGGAATGGTTCTCAATATGAGAAAAAAAAAACCATTTGAGGCACTCCATAGGAACACTCAAATGGGCTCAAAGTACAATTGAGTGAAAAACCTGCTAAAAAAAAACCACAGGTGTATCACTCTAATAAAAAAACAAAAAAAAACATATTAAAACAATATATTAGTTAAAAAGACAAAACTAACATGTTAAAATAATCATTTTATTAAAGTCTGTTAAAATGGATTAAAACGACAAAACAAACACATTAAAGTATACTAAAATGTTAAAAAGGTCTCAATATGAGATAAAATCCAGATGAGCCACTTTATAAAAGTGACTCAAATGGCATTAAAAAGATTCGCCTGGCGTATAAAATGGAGTAAACAAATAACTCCTTCAGCGCTGTCGCGTAATAAAAAAGGAAGGTCACCTTTAAAATCAAGGGCCAGGCAAATAGGGGCATACCTGCGACACTCCACCAAAATGTGGTGCACACTAAGGGGAGCATCGCAAAGTTCACACACTGGAGGTGGATCCCCTCTCAGTAAAAAACTATGGGTCAGTGAAGTATGCCCGACGCGGAGTCTCGTCACGATGACCTCCTCTCTTCTAGACTTTCGTATAGAAGAGGGCCATCGCGACACACCGTCCCTGATGGACCGCAGCTTGTTCTGAGCAGGGGTCGAGACCCACTGCTCGTGCCAGGTGCGTAAGACCCCACGCCGAACACAACCCTTAAGGTCTAAAAACATTACACCCAGACTCGCCTCAGGAGGCAGGCGTGCTGCCTCCTTGGCCGCCTGGTCAGCCAGTTCATTTCCTGAAAGACCGGCGTGACCAGGAATCCAGCAAAAGGCGAGCCGGGTGTTTAATGAATCAATTTTTAAAATTTGTTCGTGAATCATCTGCACGAGAGGATTCCACGAGTAGAGTGTGGACAATGCCAACAGAGCACTCATGGAATCCGTGCAGATGAGAACAGAACGGTGACACTTACGATATACAAAACATAGAGATTTAAAAATGGCATATAGTTCAGCCGTAAAAACACTGGATTCACCAGGTAGAGCAAATTTAAAATTGGATCCTTCCACAACAAAAGCACATCCTACGGAGGCCCCGCATTTTGAGTCATCCATATAAATGCATTTAAACCCTCGAAAGCGGGTTGCGAGGAGCTCATTAAAGGTCCTCTCGTATAAGAAGTGTGGGGTGGTCGCTTTAGGGAACTTGGCAAGATCAAAATGGCATTGAGGTAGGCGTATCTTCCAGGGAGAAACTCGACCTGGGATGTTTGGGGATAGCCTTTGGCAGGACTATCCCACACGTGTCGAAAACCGATAGCATCCTGATCCCAACCGGCCTTGTACTACGCCATTTGGTTTCATACAAGACACGGTTAGGGGGATGAAACACAGGACGATAGGCAACATGCTGCGCCATACAATGAAGTTTCGACACGTAAGATGCCAGAAGATAGGACCGCCGATAAGAAAGAGGGGGGCTCACCGGCGTCGGCACAGATGCTGACGACTGGACTGGTACGAAAGGCACCAGTAACCAGTCGAATGCCAGCATGGTGGACACTATCTAGCATCTTTAACGCCGAGGGTATAGCTGAGCCATAAACAAAGCTCCCGTAATCTAGTTTAGATCTGACCAGGGCCCTATACAGGCCCATCAAGGTTTCCCTATCAGCACCCCAGGACCGGCCGCTTACCACTTTGAGCAAATTCAATGACTTTATACACCTCGCTTTCAGGTCTTTGATGTGGGGAATCACCGTTAGTTTAAAATCAAATAAAAGTCCCAGGAACCTAACGCTCTCCGAGACTGGTAAAACAACATGGTTCATTAAAATATTGGGGACTTGATGTATTCCGCGTAATCTGTGGAAGTGGACTACCGTCGTCTTGGCCGCTGAGAAGGTAAAGCCACTATGCGATGCCCACATCCACAGATTGTTGACAGCTAATTGTATCTGACGTTCAGCTCTGTGGAGACTCGAACTGCAATAAATTGCGTAGTCATCCACAAAAAGACATGAACGGACAGGTACGCGCACGTTGTTCACGATGCTATTCATCGCGATAGCGAATAACGTACAGCTTAAAATACTACCCTGAGGCACCCCATTTTCTTGAATAAAATCATCGGATAAGGTGTTATTTAACCTTACCCGGAAGTGTCTATCTGACATAAAATTAGATATAAAAATAGGGAGGTTCCCCCGGAACCCCAATTAAACAAGGTTTTTAAAATGCCGTACCGCCAGGTGGTGTCGTAAGCCTTCTCCAAATCAAAAAAGACAGCCAAGAGGTGCTGTTTATGGAGGAAAGCGTCACGAGCTGCTGTCTCAACGCGAACAAGGTGATCCACCGTGGATCGGTTACGGCGAAAGCCACATTGAATATTGGATAGTAGATTGCGGGATTCTAGATACCATATAAATCTTTTATTGATCATTTTCTCTAATATTTTGCATACACAACTAGTTAAGGCTATCGGTCTATAACTAGTTGGCTCTAATTTATCCTTGCCACTTTTATATATTGGGATAACGGTTGCTTGCCTCCACAGTGTTGGGAATTGACGAGATTCCCAAACACAATTGTAGAGGTCTAAGAGGAATGCCCGTCCAGCAGGGGACAGTTGGCGGAACATTTCATAATGGATATCATCCGGGCCAGAAGTTGTATTGCCCGCCTGGGTCAGGGCATAGGTAAGTTCCTCTTTAGTAATGGGGGAGTTATAATCCTCCCCCCGACTTTGGCCAAAATCAATAGTAAGGCGCTCGATGCTGCGCTTATGCACCACGAACTCGTTAGAGTAGCTCGCAGTGCTAGAAATAGCGGCGAACATCGAGCCCAATACATTGGCGACCTTCATAGGGGAGGAGACAAGTGAACCGTTAGACATGAGTGCGGGTATATTATAAATGGTATTTTTGCTACTACGTACTTTACGAATGTGATCCCAAACCTTGGTTGTGGAAGTGGAAATAGTAAGGGTAGAAATAAACTGTCTCCAAGACTCTCTTCTGCTTTCTCGAATAATACGGCGAGCTCTAGCACGTAGAATCCGGAATGACTCCAGATTCTCCGAAGTTGGACGTCGATGAAAGAGACGTAGGGCCCTTCGACGGTTAGAAATAGCCAGCCGGCACTCCTCGTTCCACCAGGGAACAGGACGGTGGCGCGGGTTTGGCGAGGATTTTGGGATGGATGCCCTCGCCGCCGCTATGACCGTCGAAGTAAATTGCCCAGCCTTAACATTGACGTCGGGAGAATGGGGTTCGTCGAATACGGCGAGCTCGCGGAATTTATCCCAGTTAGCACGTTTAAGAACCCATTGGGGTAACCGTGCTGTACTGGGAGGATCTTGGATTTTTGAAAGCAGAATTGGAAAGTGATCGCTGCCACATAGGTCCGAGTGAACCTCCCAAAGGAAGTGAGCAGCAATCCCGGGGCTACATAGAGCTAGGTCGATGGCAGAGGATGCACCATTAAAGGTGGAGAAGTGTGTCTGGGTCCCGGTGTTCATTAACACCAGGTTTCCCGAGACAAGAATATCCTCTACCATCCTCCGCGGGCGTCTGTAAAATTAGACCCTCACACGAGGTTATGCGCGTTAAAGTCCCCAAGATGATATAGGGGGCGGGAAGTTGCATAAAGAGGGCCTCTAGTGTCCTCTTGGAAACACGTTCACCTGGTGGGTGGTAGATGCAGCATACGGTTACCTCCATAGGAAGGGAGACTCTGACAGCGATCACTTGGAGATCAGAAACAATATTAATATTCTTATGATATATAGTACTTCGTGCGAATATAGCCACACCTCCGCTAGCCCAATCAAAGAAAGGCTTGTCGGTACGATACACATCGTACCCACGAAGCATCGGGTTGTCAGTTGGGCGGAAGTGGGTCTCCTGCAAGCACAAGATGGAAGGATGCAGGGAAGAAATTATTAGTTTGATTTCCTCTACACGAGCATAGAAACCCCTACAATTCCATTGTAGTAGCGACATAAGTTATTAGTATGAAATTTAGTTATCCTCGCAATCCATTTCACTATCCTTTAAGAATAAAAATTTGTTGAGGCCCTTTTTAGGCCCCCTTGCCTTTCCCAGTCTCTCCTGTACCTCTCGCTTCAGGAGAGGCTTCGGCTTATTTTGGGGAGACTGGGGAGTCGGATTCTTGTTCGAAGGCTTTAAGGCCTTAGACGCTTTTTTTATATAATGTTTTTCGGCGGTCTCTCGCTGGTCCTTCTTCAAGGCACCAGTGGGACTCGCCTTAGCGGCCTCAACTGTTCCGCAACTCGTCCCCACCTCCGGAAGCCCAGAGGTGGGTGTGAGAGGCTCAACAACGGCCGCCCTTGTTTTAGTACCCCGTGGCGGCTTGGGGGGATTACCCGAGGCGGGCTCGGGTCGTCGGTTCCCTGAGGTGGACCCGGGGGGGCTCCCGAGGTGGATTCGGGGGGTTAACCGAGGTGGACTCGGGGATGTTCTCAGAGGAGGGCCACGAGGAGAACTCCTAGGTGGCACAGGTGGTGGAGGACAACATCTCCGAAGTTGTCACCTTGGGCACTAATTTCATCGCCACCGATGCCGGCGCGATATTACTATTTTTTTCTCGAGTAGAGGTCAGTGGCATGGGTCTCGAAGAAGGCTTTGAAATGTTAACTGCGCAATGGCAGTTGGGGCAATTGATATTCTGGGAAACTATCTTACTGTAAGAGGTCTGAAATACCGGAGCTTGGCTAAATGCGTATTCTTTGCGTGCTTGGTTGTATGGAATCTTATTTTCAGTTTGTATCTCAAGCACTTTTTTCTCCACCTTCCATTTCGGACAGGCCCGAGACCAAGCAGAGTGCGAACCCTTGCAGTTAACGCAGAATTTAGGAGACACACTGTGTATCGTGAGCCTCCTGTCCGCAATCCGCACAGGTTGGCTTACCACGGCATCGCAGCATAGTATGTCCAAACTCCTGGCACTGAAAGCAGCGCCGAGGGTTAGGGACATACGGCCGGAAACTTGAATTGGAGAAACAAAAAGAAAAGGCTAATGATCTGTAACAGGAAATGAGCGTGGATGAAATTGTGAGGATTGTGAAGGGAATCAATGAATGCTCTGAATGTGATGTGAAGGAGTGGCTTCTGTGTTACTCAAATGATCAAGGATTTCAGATGACGAGATCTTAGAGTGTGTTGTGGATGAACAGCCAAGAGATGAAGAGGATGATGATGAAACTGGTAAAGGGACAGAAGATGAAACAGTTCCTACGCAAGAAGCTTTTACATGTTTTGAAAATGCCTTTAAAGTGGGATGGGATGGCAACCTGAATGCGGAGGTGTACAAATGCTTGCTGTCAAGCGGCTGCGAGATGTTGCAGCAAGAAAACGAGCGAATTTTTCAAAGCAACCTAAGCTATTCTAGGTTTCAAGTAAAATAGAGTATAGGTATGTATTATATTGTAAAGAATTACTAAAATAAATTAGTATACAAATTAATACTGTATTTTAATTTTTTATTTTTACTGAATTTACATACCTTAACGAAATTTAAATAGCACATTACCTATGTTATGTTAGTTTTATCAATGAAAATTGGGTTTTTTACTTTGTCAGACATAGTATTTTTATAATTATTTCTGAGTTACAACCAATTATCTGGATTTCCACATATACGATCGGCCTGATCCCCAATTAGCCCGGATAATTGGAGTTCTCCTGTACCTAGATGTTGTCAGAAGAGGGTGGGTAGTTTTTGGAAACAGCCTCAACCTTAGAATGAAATTTTGTATAACAAGGATCAATTGTTACATAAAATATTGCCTCCTATTATTGTGAAAAGCTGTGAACATTAGACTTTTCAAGTGGTTGTGACGCAACTCTGATAAATAGTATCACTTCTGGACATGTTCACTGTATAGGTTAAGGTATTGTTTATTCTAAATTATTATTATTTAGCACCGAGTCTTACTACCTGTTCGGGTTATACGCTTAAGTACTAATTACGCTAATGGATTATGAATTGGGAAGGTTGAATTAAAGGAAGTCAACTCGCATTTGCGTGGAGGAAGAGTGGAAAACCATTTAGGAAAAACCTCCCCCAGCTCACCCGACCGAGATTCGAACCTCGATCTCCCCGTCCTCCAGCAGTCGGGCTCAACACGACTAGCGCGTTAGCCAACTACACCACCGAAACGGGTTTTATTCTTAAACAAATATTTAAATATAATGGTTGATAGATGGGCCTATTTCATCAATTTATAAAAATATATTTAAAAACATTTAGTTTTCCAAAATATGTTCAAATATCAAGGAAAATTATATGCTAGTTTTAATTAAGTCATGTGTTAAAAACTTCAAATAAATGATAGCCACGTTACCAATGTAGCACAATAATTTATGAGATACATTTTAATATATTTCTAAACTTTAAATTCCACAGCTACTTCCTTACATCCCTGCCGATGATTAAAAAAGGAAAATTATGTTTTTAAATTAAGTTGGAAAGAATTTTTTTTATAGAGATAAAACAATTTTGTGTCTTTTGAAAGTAAACTGATATACCCTATTATTATTATTGACAGTGTCTTACTACCGCTCAGGTTATACACATTACCCTAATAACATAAGAGAGTTGCGAGATACAAATGTTTAAACTTTAAAAATATATATATATATATATTCATAAATTATAGCTTGTGTTATCCATCCCAAAAAAATTTACTTGGTAATTTTAAAGCAAATATACTTACTATTAAAAAATATAAGCGTTCTACTAACTTGTCATAATGTAGCCCGAGTTACCACCAAAGTGTGTAAATTTATAAACATAAACACGTTTTTTGTTAGTATTTTTGAAGCCTAGGTCCACTTGGAATTAATAAAAATAATGTTAACCGGGCTATTGTGTGAGCAGAGGGCGGGATTGTTATATTTTAGCCTCTGTCAAATTATGAGAAAGTTAATGTCAATACACAAAAATTCAAAAGTTTCTGATGACAAAACAAACATTATGAGAAGATTATAATTTGTTAAACACTCATATAATTACTATGTTAAGAGAATATGAAGGTAGTTAATATAAGTTTTTTATTCACACATAAAAGGTTAGGTTAAGATTGGTTTGTTTTAGTGAAAATATTAATATTTTGCATTAAAAAATATATATAAAGTGATAAAAAAAAATTCCCTACGCAATTGAAATGTTTGGTGATCAGCTCATGCACAGCGAAGTTACGATATGTGACGATCATTTACCAAATTTAAGTCTATTAATTTAAAAATGAAAGATGTAAAAGTAACAAGATGAAATATCGTAAATCTGTGAATGTGGTGGTGTCCTACATGAATAAACACTTTTACTTTAAAATAATTTGCCAAATCTCCAAACATAATACAAATAAATAATCCAAACTTGTTTCTTATTCGTGTAATGAAATAATTATTTTAATACCTTTAAAAACAGCTGTTTGAGTCATTTTTATATACTGACGACAGCTCCCAGAAGTATGCCACATACATAAGCATGGATCAAAAAACAGTGTAAAGTAAATGTTAATATAGTAAATTCACTATTACCAACATAATTTTGTAAAAAATAAAAATACCCATAAAGAAATAACACCATGGTCACTAGTATAAAAACAGATAAAGCGTCTTTAGTTGTGCTATCATTGTAGCTCTCGTCTAATGTTTGGTCCTTAATATTCTATCTCTTTGGAATTATCTGTGACAAATTTACTAGTGCATTTTGACACACAGGTTTTTCATAGCTTCTTCGCATTGTCTTTATTATTCAAAATGGCTGATACGGAATGTAGGAAAACGAAAACGGAATTTAATTTATTATTATTATTATTAGAGAAATGCAGATAAAAAGACATGCATATGAAAAGTTTGCATAATAATATTATAAACTCCACGTTGTAATTAAACATTAAGAATTAATTAAGAATCAAATCGCCAAAGCTATTATTTATGATTTTAAGTGAGGATTACCTACTCCATCTAGATATCGTTCATCCGGAAGAAAGTGACACAACTCAAAAAATCTATATTTTTGAGTTATGCTGTTAAAATAATTGTAAAAGACCTATATTTTCTCCAAGAAAAGTGTCATGTTGTTAATTCATAAAAGCGTGGCTAGATGGCACTGGTGTCACTTTTCTTTTGGCGGGAATACCGTCAACCGATTCGAGAACAATGACACATGTTACTTGGGTTCTGAGGTTTCACCAGGAATGATCGCGCCCTGTCAGGAAAGCATCACATTTTGGTAAGTGTTTCAGAATTATTTAAAGTGTTTGGCAGAACAGTGACCTATTTAGGAATGTGTCATTTTCTTCTGAAAATGTAAGAACATTTTTTTCAATATTAATTTTAATATGAGTAATATTTTGAGATGTGTCCATCTTCTAGTGATAAGTTATTAGAGTTTTTCTTATGTTTGTGTTATTTTGCCAGTTATGTCACTATTCATAAAAAAAAATTGCATAATTTTATTTGTTGCTCACAAAATATTTCGAGTCACATTTTTCACGGATGTAACTAAATAACAATGCAATCAACTGAATTTGCATTCGATTGATTTACTTGTATTTTTAATTTTTAGAAAAGATGTCTAATCGAACAAATCTTATCAAATTAGCTAAGGAAGCTATCGATAGTACTAAACACATTTATGATTGGAAAATCGTAAAGCAGGATATTAATAATATTATGACATCTACCAGAGGAACCTCAACCAATGACTCAAAGAATAATAGCACACTGGAATATAATAAAGGTAAATAACTTTTATATTCAATTTGCTTTGTAAATCATTGTTATTTTCACTAAGGTTTTCCCTTGTTTTTGGACTGTTTGAATCTACTAATGTATTATTTTAATTTTGCAGATGACCCACCATCAATGGAATCCAATCACAAAATAATATGAAGAGATTAATGGCGGAAGTAATATAGAAGGAACGTCAGCCATAAAAAACAGCTGGAGCAGATACTAATTATATTATACTGGAATCAGGTAAACAATTTTTATATATTAATGTACTTTGTAAATAATTGTTTATTTTACTAAAGTTTTTCCTTCTTTTTGGAATTTTTTAAATTCTAACAATGTATTTTAATTCTGTAGATGACCAACTAGCAATGGAATACCAATCACAAAATATTATTGAAGATATTAGTAACGTGAGCAATATGGAAGTAATTGAAACTGATCAACAACATGTAAGTGAACATTCTCTATCAGAACCATTTAGTAGTGATGATACTAATGCTGATCCCAATTATGAAAGTGAATCCTCCTCTTCTTCAAGCAATGAGGGAACCAAATTAGAAAATATAGGACGTAATGAAACTGAATAAATCACTCAAGGAAGAGAAAAGTTCAAGATCCATCTCAAACAGTTAAAAAGGGTAAGACACGACTCTTATCCAGAAAACTGGATAAAAAATATTGCTAAGCGTTTAAGAAATTCTGGAGAGAGCTATACATCCTCATCTTCCAGAAAAAAAGTTATTCCAGCCCGAAAATTGCTTCCCCCTTGTAACGATAAGTGTAAGTTGAAATGTTGCACCAAATTTACTGAGGAGAAGATCGGAAGAAGATTTTCGATGATTATTGGGGGTTATCTAATTAGAAAAACAGCGACATTTTCTTTCTGCCAGCATGACACCCGGTTAATCATAAAATATAGATATGTTTAGGGAAGACAGTCATAGGCGTCCCAATAATGGGTTTTACTTTGAAATACGAGGACAGAGGGTTCGCATATGCAAAATTTTTTTTCAAATCCACCCTATGCATTACAGACAGGCCACTAAGGACTGTGCTGTTATTATTATTATTGTTTAACGGCCCATCGACACATCTAGGTCATTAGGGCCTTGAAATATATTAAAAACATAATAAAATCCCCATAGGGGAAATAGATAAAACATTCACCATCTGAGACACTCCATAGGAGTGCTCAAATGGACTCTTGGTATAAATTAAGTGATACACCTGCTAAAAAAAAACAAAAAATATATCACTCCAATAAAAACACAAACAAATATATATTAAAATATAACACGTTAAAAAGACAAAACATGTTATAAATGATAATACGTTGAAAAGACAAAACATGTTAAATTGTAATAACACTGTTAAAAAGATCTCAATATGAGATAATATCCAAAAGAGCCACTTTATAAAAGTGACTCAAATGGCATTAAAAAGATCCGCCTGGCGTATAAAACGGAGTAAAACAAATAACTCCATCCGCACTATCGCGTAATAAAAAACGTAAGTCACCTTTAAAATCAAGAACCAGACGGATAGGGGCTAGTTTGCGACCACTCCACCAAATGTGATGCACACTAAGGGGAGCATCACAAAACTCACACACTGGAGGTGGATCCCCTCTTAGTAAAAAACTATGGGTCAATGAAGTATGCCCGACGCGGAGTCTCGTCACGATGACCTCCTCTCTTCTAGACTTTCGTATAGAAGAGGGCCATCGCGACACACCGTCCCTGATGGACCGCAGCTTGTTCTGAGCAGGGTCGAGACCCACTGCTCGTGCCAGGTGCGTAAGACTCCACGCCGAACATAACCCTTTAGATCTAAAAACATGAAACCCAGACTCGCCTCCTTGGCTGCCTGGTCCGCCAGTTCATTTCCTGGAAGACCAGCGTGACCAGGAATCCAGCAAAAGGCGAGCCGGGTGATTAATGAATCAATTTTTATAATTTGCTCATGTATCATCTGCACGAGGGGATTCCAGGAGTAGAGAGTGGACAATGCCAACAGAGCACTCATGATATCCGTGCAGATGAGGACAGAACGGTGACTACTTCGGTAAACAAAACACAAAGATTTAAAAATGGCATATAATTCAGCCGTAAAAAAACTGTTTCTTTAGGTAAACCAAAATTTAAAATTGGATCCTTCCACAACAAAAGCACATCCCACGGAGGCTTCAGATTTAGAGCCGTCAGTGTAGATGCGCTCGAATCCCGTGAAAGCGAGTGGAGAGGAGCTCATTAAAGGTCCTCTCATATACAAAGTTTGGGGTGGTCGCTTTAGAGAACTTGGCAAGATCAAAATGGCATTGAGGTAGGCGTATCTTCCAGGGAGAAACACGACCTTGGGATGTGGGGATAGCCTTTGGCAAAACTATCCCACACGTGTCGAAAACCGATAGCATCCTTATCCCAACCGGCCTTGTACTACGCCATTTGGTTTCATACAAGACACGGTTAGGGGGATGAAACACAGGACGATAGGCAACATGCTGCGCCATGCAATGAAGTTTCGACACGTAAGATGCCAGAAGATAGGACCGCCGGATAAGAAAGAGGGCGGCTCAACCGGCGTCGGCACGGATGCTGACGACTGGACTGGTAACGAAAGGCACCAGTAGCCAGTCGAATGCCAGCATGGTGGACACTATCTAGCATCTTTAACGCCGAGGGTCTAGCTGAGCCATAAAACAAAGCTCCCGTAATCTAGTTTAGATCTGACCAGGGCCTATACAGGCGCATCAAGGTTTCCCTATCAGCACCCCAGGACCGGCCGCTAACCACTTTGAGCAAATTCAATGCCTTGATACACCTCGCTTTCAGGTCTTTGATGTGGGGGATCCAAGTTAGTTTAAAATCGAATAAAAGTCCCAGGAACCTTACGGTCTCGGAGACAGGTAAAACAACGTTGTTCATTAAAATATTGGGGGCTGGCTGTATTCCGCGTAATCTATGGAAGTGGACGACAGTCCTCTTGGCCGCAGAGAAACGAAAGCCATTACGAGATGCCCACAACCATAGATTGTTTACAGCGAGTTGTATCTGTCGTTCAGCCCTGTGGAGACTTGATGAACTGCAATAAATTGCGTAGTCATCCACAAAAAGGCATTGAACGAACAGGTGAGCGCAGGTTCTCCAAATACTATTTATCGCGATAGCGAACAACGTACAGCTCAGAATACTATCCTGAGGGACCCCATTTTCTTGAATAAAATCATCGGATAATGTGTTATTCAACCTTACCCGGAAGTGTCTATCCCACATAAAATTAGATATAAAAGAAGGTTTCCTCGAAACCCCAATTAAAAAGTGTTTTCAAAATGCCGTACCGCCAGGTGGTATCGTACGCTTTCTCCAGATCGAAGAAGACAGCCAGAAGATGCTGCTTATGGAGAAAAGCGTAACGAATAGCCGTCTCTAGACAGACAAGGTGATCCACCGTGGATCGGTTACGGCGAAAACCACATTGAATATTATATAGCAGATTGCGGGATTCTAAATACCATATAAGTCGCTTATTAATTATTTTTACCAATATTTTACATACACAACTAGTTAAAGCTATCGGTCTATAGCTAGTTTGCTCTAATTTATCCTTGCCATTTTTATATATAGGTATTAACGGTTGCTTGCCTCCATAGTGAGGGGAACTGATGAGATTCCCAAACACTATTGTAGAGGTCTAAAAGAAATGCCTGTCCGGCAGGGGGCAGCTGACGCAACATCTCGTAATGAATGTACGTCTGGACCAGAGGCTGTGCTGCGGCCTGGGACAGGGCATATGTCAGTTCATCTTTGGTAAAGGGGGTTTATAATCCTCCCCCCGACTTTGGCCAAAGTCAATAGCATGGCGCTCGATATTCCTCTTATGAACTGCGAACTCGTTAGTGTAGCTCGCAGTGCTAGAAATAGCGGCGAACATCGAGCCCAATACATTTTACGACCTCCACAGGGGAGGAGACACGTGAACCGTTAGACATAAGGGCAGGTATATTGTTGTTGGAATTGTTGCTATTACGTAATTTACTGATATTATCCCAAACCTTAGTTGTGGGAGTGGATATTGTAAGGGTTGAAAATAAATTTTCTCCAAGACTCTCTACTTTCACGAATGACACGGCGAGCTCGAGCACGTAGAATCCAGAATGACTCCAGGTTCTCCAGAGTAGGGCGTCGGTGAAAAAGACGCAGGGCCCTTCGACGGTCAGAAATAGCCAACCGACACTCCTCGCTCCACCAGGGAACGGGACGGTGGCAGCGGATTTAGGTATGGAGGCCCTCGCCGCCGCGATGACCGTCGAAGTAAAATACCCAGTCTTTACATCGATGTCAG
>JBCFYV010001541.1:0-35421 GCA_039000515.1 Timema cristinae | reverse complement strand
ATCCAAAAGCTGACTGGTTCTTGAAAAAGTCGAGCAATCAAATAGCTTGATAAAATTTGAAATTTCATAAAGAAAAAATAAAAGATAAAAATCATATATAATAAAATTACAATTAAAACGTTTTAAAGATTTAAATGAGAGCATTGTATCCCCTTAAGAAACTAAAACACTATTAGTTTATTTTGTGTTGAGGATATCTATTGTGAAGTCATACTAAATCGTATAAAACTAGCACATTGTTTTATACTAGCCTACTTTATAATCCCCAAATTATAATAAGTTGTAATTTTTTAAACTATGAATAATCTACGATCGAATTATACATAGTAAGCCTAATACAATAAAAATGTATATAAACATAATTATGGCCATTTTACACCCGATAGTGTATCAAGAGCAGCTTTAATACAACCAAATCCATTTTAATCTTCATGCCAACTTTAGACAATTTAAAAAGATTAACTTTAACTAGATTTTAAATATTCGGGTAGGTATCTCCGGTACAAGTATTTCGTTTTGATTTAAATATTTAATTGATTTTAGTTCATTCATTTTTAATTAATAAACTTTAAAAATGTTGTTTGTCCTCACAATTTTGATAACGCCTGGAATAATCCCGGAGTGGGCTCCAATCAAATTTTACTTGCTTAACTCTGAAATCAGTTCTGTCAGTCTGATTATAAATTAACCTTGTTAGTGACAAATCAAACCCGGAACTAAACTGAATTCTGGAATAACATAAGTTAAAATATGCCCAATATCTTAATAAGCGAAGGCAAAACTAAACCTATTTCCGAAATAGTATTAGTCAAAACTAGCCAGTTCCAATATAGTATTAGTCGAAATAGCCAGTTTTGGAATAATGTTAGCGAAGACTAAACCCGGTTCCGGATAATGTCCAGTTAGGATTAATCCCAGTTACAGCCAGCCCTCTGGACCAAGACAGATTAAGTCTAACCTAACCTTAACTACCTATCTGTTTCAAATAAATTAATACATAGTACTTTTTTTTGTCATATTAGACGCAAGGTTACATTTAGAGTGTCATTGTTTGAAAAACATGTGTTTTGTTTCTGACTTATTATTAATACATTTGACCTTTTTTCTCAGGTATACAAGAGCCAGATACATTAATATTACTAATTCAAATTACCCTATTTCAACATATTCATTACAAGGAAGAAGATAATTAACCTTAAATATTTTGTTGAACAAATATATATCAATGGATGACCATCTTCCTTTTCACTGCTCTTTCAAAGACATGGATCCAAAACGTGAAATAAGAAGAGGACTGAATTCTGGATTCATGTTCAAATGTAGATCTGTGGATTGGAAAGTATGTTGTGGACAGATATTCCTGATAATTCTGTAGAAACTCTTTTCATGGACGTTAACAGTGCTGCCGTATCAGGAACAATGAGTACTGGTGGAGGGCATGCACAGCTCGATGAAATGATGTCACAATGAATATTCATGTATGAGTAGCAACACCTTCAAAAAGTATCATGATCGCTAGGAGATGAGTGGAAAAGGCAGCACAGTGTGAAATGGAAGACGCAGTCAAGCTAGAGATAGAAGAAGCAAAGAAACGAGGGCACATAGCAGCCGATGGGACTCCTCTATTAACCGTGGCAGCTGATGGCAGCTGGGAAGAGATCTTACAGAAACAACTACAGTTCGCTGTCGGGTGTGGTAAGTAAAGCTTTTTCTCGTATTCAAACGCTTATTTTTACCTTATGGAAGTATATCCCACAAATTTCCACACTGTTAAATATGAATATAAATCACTTTTTGGGCATTTGTATTAATTATTATATGACGAATTTAATTTTGTGCCATACTAACCAAGATAGAGCTGCCAAAAAGAAAAAGAAAAAACTTTTTTTAATCTAATGGGTTAACACAAATTAAAACTCAAAGGGTCAATTAATTATGTAATTTTATTCATTCAATAATTTCATCCAACTGGTGTCAGAAATCTTTGGATTTAGTAACAAGGAATTCTGTCATCTGTGGACAGTAACCTCGCTCCCGCCTGTATGTTTATCGATACTACAGTCTTAAACATTTCTCTTTGGATCTAAAGTTATTATTTTTCTTGCTGATCCAAGTTAGACGGAGAAAAACTTAATCATTCTATATTCCTACAATAAACCAATGTCCAACGTGGTTTAAGACGTAGGGTTAATAATATAAGTCAAGATCAAAAAATAAATATGCCATGAGATGCTCGGACTGGTTGCTTAGTTTTTTAAATTAAAATCACGTGTGCAAAACACCAATCAAATACACTTACTGAAAGTCCGCTATACTTTAAACGATTAACACATCTCTAAAAACCATATAAATGAGTCGTTTTGGCTCAAGCTAATAGATTGTCCAGTCGACTAATTGCAACATCATTCCGAGCTAAAACAGGGAGGGTGTACTTGCCTGAACTAACACTATTAAGTACTTGTTAGTTCTGAGATCAACGTTCGGAACTATTTACTCTCATCTTACATGTTTTGAGGTCCAACGTTAGTAGCTATTTCACATCATCTTACATATTTAGGACCAACCGTTCGGAACTATTACACATCATCTTACTTATTTTGAGGCAACGTTCGGGAACTATTAAACATCATCTTACATCATTTTTGAGGCCAACGTTTCGGAAACTATTACACATCATCTTTCATATTTTGATGGGCCCAACAGTTCGGAACTATACACATCATATTACATATTTTGAGGCCAACGTTCGGAACTATTAAAAATTCATCTTACATATTTTGAGGCCACGCTTCGGAACTATTTCACATCATCTTACATATTTTGAGGCCAAACGTTCGGAACTTATTACACATAATCTTACATAATTTTGAGGCCAACGTTCGGAACTATTACACATCAATCTTACATATTTTGAGGGCCAACGTTCGTTAACTTATTACACATCATCTTATTATTTTGAGGCCAACGTTCGGACTATTACACTTCATCTTACATGTTTTGAGGCCAACGTTCAGAACTATTACACCATCATCTTACATGTTTTGAGGCCAACATTCAGAACTATTAACATCATCTTACATGTTTGTGGCCAAAGTTCAGCCTATTACTCTCATCTTACTTGTTTTAAGGCCAAACGTTCAGAAAACTATTACACATCATCTACATGTTTGAGGCCAACGTTCAGAACTATTACACTTCATCTTAATGTTTTGAGGACCAACGTTCAGAAACTATTTTTACACATCATCTTATATGTTTTGAGGCCAACAGTTCGGAACTATTATCACATCTCTTACATGTTTTGAGGCCACGTTCTGAACTAGTACAATCATTTTACATGTATTTGAGGCCACGCTTCGAAACTATTACAATATTCTACATGTTTTGAGGCCAACGTTCGGAACTATTTACACTAATCTTTACATGTTTTGATGGCAACGTTCGGGAACTTATACCTTCATCTTACATGTTTTCGAGGCAACGTAAGAAATATTATCACATCATCTTACCATGTTTGGGCCAACGTTAAGAACTTTTACACATCATGATTTCGCCAAGCCTCCGTTCGTTTACACTAATGAGGCTATGTACGCTAGGCGCGCTTCGGTCAGCCAGTCCGGTCAATCGCAAGGAAAATTTTTGCCTTGGGAGATTTATATTGGCAGCAATGAGCGCCCCCTCTATAAAAGCCAGTTTCGCATTGTTGTAATGCAATAAAATGTCCGTGTGGTAAAATTAATTTTACCCAGCCTGCATACTTTTCGCACAATTTAAACCGCTTCGGTTATCGATATTTTTGAAAGATATGGGCTTGTTTTTTTTAACCTTTTTTTTCTGGTTCTACCTAAAGAAAATGTAATATTAGGCTGTATATACACTGTTGGCATTAATTGATTTTTGTTTTTTGACTTTTCGTTATGGTTTCCTGCCCCCCCCCCCCTTCTTCTCCCACCTGGATCAATCATCCCTAACTTCTTAATTGGACAACGGAAATAGTTCGTCCAATCAAGTTTTCTCCCATGTCGGATTGTTTTAATCTGTTAAAGGGGTACAATAATAGGTTTATGTCTTAGATTGTATGGATTTATTGGGATTCATGTTTGGTTCATGGCCGGCGCATGCAAACAAATATAATGAACGAATCGTATGTCAGTGAAACAGTTTTCTCGAAAAATAAGATATACTTTAAATCAAACGTGTGGTTTGTTACCATTTATTAAATAAAGTATTATTATTTTGCACATACTCTATGTGAATCAATAAAAGTAACATTTATTTTAAAAATTTCATTATTTTATATTGATATCTGTATACATTTCGTATCCTAAGTTTAGTTTATTCTGCCAAACCACATTTTTTTCTTTAATTTAATTTTTTCATATCATAATAATAATATAATATTATAATAATAATAATAATAATGGCATGTTATTATATGTATGTCTTTAAAAAAATTTGTTTCGTCATTTTTTTAAATCTTTATCTAACATAAACTATCCATTTAATTCACTGACATACAATTAAATATTAAACTATTTTATAATATTACATCTGCTATACTCTATTCTTTCAATTTAATTTCTAGCAATAGTTAATATAGTATTACATTATGTTGGTTGCATCCAATAGAATTGGTTAAAGGCCTATATTATAAAAATAACATGTTTCTAAAGGAGTTCTTAGAAATGTGCATATTCTTTCATCACCATAGCTATATAATGTTTGTGTTGTATTTTTTTTTACACAAACCATCGTTTCCTATAGTTTGTTTTAGATTCATAGATGAAAAACAAAGACAAAGGTATCGTACAGTAAAAAAATAAATGTTTTGTGAGGGGAGACAAGGGCATCTTTTGTATTTTGTGAAAGGTTGGCTTTAAATCAGAGTTGGAATGTAGAAAAAACAAGTCTTCAAATCTTGGAAGTCCAATAAAAAAAGTTGGTCGGATTGATTGTTGGCGATGGTGTGTTTTCTTTCCTTCGTAAAAAAACTGTGGGATCGTCTCACGGGTTTGTGTCGGGGAACGTAGGTCTTGATTCGGTCACAAGTTTGTGATCGTTTCATGGGTTTGTGATCGACCAGATGTTCAAAACACCAGTGAGCCATGGGGACTATGCACTCGTTTATATAATCGTTATATTATTTGCTTGTGATCGTCTCATGGGTTTTGTGATCGGCCACATGTCAAAACACAGTAAGCCATGGACTAAGACACACGTTTATTATCGTTATATTATTTGCTTTTGATGTTTCCTTTAATTATGCTAGCTCACGGGCGTGGAAAACGCAAGGTTCGCATTTTTTATTTTTTATACGACGAAACTTTTTCAGGGATAAAAAGAATTCGTTTCAGTAGATACGCTTTGCTTAATCTTATTAGGCATTAGCAAATCTCAGCAGTTTTGAGATATTGATCATGCTCTAAATTAGAACGTTTGATATTTCGTCTGTCCGTCTGTTTGTTCTGCGATCACTGCCCAACGCCTGGAACAATTTAGAAATACATCTGGGGGGAGGGGGGTGGGGGGATGCTCCAAAATAGGTCCGAACGAGCCTGCGCGATTCTGATTATCCTTTTCGGGATGGTGGCGCTCGTTAAAAGAGTTTTGTTTGAGATCTCTTCACGTGTGTTTTGAATTTAATAATGATAAGCAATCGCTCGAGAACTAGGGCGGCGTATCTTTTTAATTTTAACATTATTTATATATATATAAAATATATATTGGAGAGAGAGAGAGAGAGGAGAGAGAGAGACTGGCGTCTTAAAAGACTCGTAAACAAGGTTTGATCTCTTTGAAAGATAATTTACTGTTTAATATGAATTTCGTTTATTTATTTTCTGTCTAACTTCACCATTAAGGAAAAAAAAAATACAAGGAGACAATATAGACTTCAAAACAAGGAGAAATATAGACTTCAAATACAAGGAGAAATATAAACTTCAAATCCAAAGAGAATAATACTTCAAATCCAAAGAGAAATTTATACAAATATAAATCTTAAAACTGTAGATGCTTCCACAAAATTCTACTAAGCTAAAATACCTTAAACCGAATACACTGAGGAATGTGAGCGATATCTCTTGTTCACAGGACTACTTTGTAATAATAGTTTCAATGTCCCTTATTGTAGTGCCGGCTAACAGTCGTGAGTAGCTATGACAGGCCGTACTGAGAAGTACAATCGTACCATACAAGCTTACATATAAATATATTATTATTTATTATTATATTATTAGTACGGTCTTACAAATAACACCATTCGGTTATACGCACTTACCTAATGTGTAATGGTAGGGTGATGTGAGATGAAATGAAGGACCTACAGTTTAAACGTGGAATCCGAACCACGGTGGAGGCCTGGCATTCCCCACATTCACAGGATGTCTTGTCAGAGGTGAAGGAAGGGTTCATATAATAGTAATTATTTACTTGCTTCATTTGTCGCATGGTCTAAAGGCATCACTCTCTCCTGCTGGACTTAGACCGCCATTTGACAGGGAGATTGGGATTCGATCCCGTTGGGTGCCGCGGACGGTGAGTTTTTCTAAATGGTTTTTCTACTCTCCACGCAAATACGGATACACTTCTATCTAAATTTGATCTTTATGATCCTTTAGATCATTAACGTAATTAATAAATTTGCATTTAACTGAATTAGGTTCCGAAGGATGTTGTCGAAAATAAAATAATAATAACTAAAACGCTTGTTTTAAATAACAATTTTAAAGACAAACGCGTTTGTAATTCTGAGAGAAGTTGATCCTCATCTTTATTGCTAAGCTAGTATTTCAAAAAGTGACGCCATTGTTAGTCCACCTTGAATTTTGTTCTGAGAAAGTTTTGGAAGTCAGTAAAAGTTTCTAATGGTGGTTTCTGGCCTGGTACCAAACCCAAGGGTGTTCCTTTTTTTTTTAGGGCTGTGGGGGCCCTTTCATAGTTATGTGCGTGGGTTTGGGGGGGGGGGGGATCTAGCTACCTCCATAAACACTTTACTCGTGGACAAGGACAGGAATGAGGATGTAAATGCAACAAAGACAGCCATGTCAACGTTGGACAGTACAAAAAAAAAAAATAGTAGCAGGAACTCGCTTCGCTAGAAATAGCGTGGATAAGGGTGTCATTAACTGCACTAGTCTCAACTGTGATGATAGGGCTGAAAAACTGGGTTCGATCCAAGTCGGGGTGTGGTGGCATCTATTTAACGTTTCCCACCCTCCCTTCACTCGAATGCGGGTACGTACTTATTAACATTAGAACTATATCGCCCTGTCCCAGATCCAATGTGTGAAGATGTGGACTACCGAAACATGTGTTAAATATTTGATGCATATACATAAAGTTAAAGAGGACTTTTTTATTTTAGGAAATTATATATATATATTTTTTCGTGGTGTGGATAAATTTCACTAATTAATTGTCTCAACACCTTATATAGTCAGTATCGAGTGTACCTCTCAATACGATAATTTTAATGTTGGTTGAATTGGGGCTTCCCTTTCACACTCAACATTTAACGGCCAGGTATTGGAGTACTGTCTTTTTTTATAGTTTTAAGTTAGTTCGTAGTGTGTTGTGATATAATTGGCTGGACCAGAACGTTTTAGTTATATACCCAATTAATTATAGTAAAAAAAATGCTAATTTTTATTTTGCTAACATGCCTTGTTACCTAGGCCGGGCTGTAAAGCATTTCAATTATTATTATGAGAAAAGGAATTTAAAAAAGGGTAGAGTAAAGATTAATGTAACCTCATTTGTGGAGTTTGACCTTTAGGTATCGACCATAAGTGAGAACATTACTTGACGTATTGGTACAATACAAAAATTAGGTTTATTTGCTTTTGAGCTGTCGTATACTTTCTTACGCACTATGCTGGTTTAGTGACTTCAAACGAGCGCTTAAGACATGTTTTTCATGCTCGTGATTTCAATGAGAAGGAAGGATCTGAATTTACACAAATTATTCCATTGTTTTGATAACGGGAACTTATTGTGGTGCTTTGCTGCGATTTATTATCGACGTGTTATAAATTATAAATCATTTTATTATTTGACACTTATGTAAAGTCAAGTTATATAAAAAAACGTATGTATACGCTGCCATTAAACGCTTTTTTTTAAAGAGAAGGAATTCAAAACACATTTTTCGAAAAAAAACTTCCATGAGCTATTTAATTAAATCTCTTTTAATTATTTTGTTTTTATAATATTATTGTCTAAATTTAAAAAGCTAAAAATAATCAATATAAAGCGCGTGTTTTTTTTATATAGCGTGAAGTAATTTTACAGTTTTTATGGCATTACATTTTTTTTGGCCAAAATAAATCAATTATTTCTCCAGTGCACATAAAGCTTAGTTTTCTGCACGTGTTAATATCAAAAGATCTTGAATATCTGCCAAGGGTGTTCTGGAAATTTTGTCAAAACTTTTTAATAAAGAGAGACAGCTTTGACAAAAAATTCAGAACACCCTTGACTCAAGATTTGTTGATATTAGCAAGTGCAGAATAAAAACTAAACTCTATGTGCTACTGGAGATATATTTGATTTATTTTGGGCAAACAATTTAAATTCTATAAAAACTGTATAAGTACTAGCGCATCCCTTCGGCGTACCTTAAAACAATATTGTATTGAGGGACGGTACATGATGACTTCTAAGAACCACCACTTCAATATAATATAACCTAAACTCGCCAAGTAAAATAGTGGGGTGCGTGGGCGTGTTGCCCAGGGTTAAGCAAAAACTTGTCCACAATGTGGCTGTGAAATTGTTCTTCAACACTCACTATTGCACTCTTGGGTGAAAATACATTCCTATGTTAGGTGTGTAGAGCATATGTATGGAAATTGGTCAAATGGGGACAGAATGGGATAAAAAACATATCACAGTTACAGTTTTTTTTTTTTCAAACAACCTTTGTACACCTTGAAAAATATTTCCACGACCTCCACTAAAGTAAAAACAAAACATTTACCACCCTCCCCTCCGAAATGAAGACTCGAACCCCGCACCTACAGACTTCAGCTTCACATTGCCACGGCGTTTTAGCGGCGTTGTTAATTCCCCCGTTTTATCCACGGTTTCATTTCATGGTGAGACCAAGGTAAACGATTCCATAATGTTGTACCCCATTGGGGAAAGTTTCTGTTCTCATAGGTTGGCTCGCCTGTCTGCCCTGTCGTGTCTCGGGAGGGTTGGAAACCCGGAACAGTTGTGATGGAAGTTATATTGGTTGGCTTGTTTAGTTATTCTTTTTCCTCAAATGCGAAATGGGGGCCTTCTCCCAATCTAGTATTCTCTCGTCCACCCTCAAGACTTTTAATCTTCTTGAATTTGTAGTGGTCTATATACCAGGGGTCGGCAACAGGTCGAGTTTGCGGCACTTTTCAGTCTTTAACTAAGAAAAATACAAAACCCGCTTAGGTGGCCGCATGGTATAAACGCGCTACTCTCGTTTGGACTAGGACTGAAAGACGGTGGAGATCGAGGCTTGAGCCCGGTCGCGGTCAATGAGGGTGGTTTTTCCCCCCAATGGTTTCCACTCGGTTTCGCGCAAATGCGGGTGCATTTCATCTCAATAAACCTTCCTAATCCCTAAATCACTATTGTAATTGGTACATAGGCGTATAACCCGAACGGGTAGTAGACGCGGTGCTAAATATAACTACATCACCACGAAAAGGTAAGCTTACCTTGCATTATTACGCCATTGTACAGAAAAAAAAAAAATAAAATCTTGTAAGATTAGATCATGCTTAATCTGTCTAGGTAAAGCTGCTGGCTTTCAGGGTAACGAAGTAAATATAATACATATATACTATATACCTATCAAGACAATGGACATAAGTATTGGAGGAAATAATTGAATTTAAGTAATAAAATACAAGATGTATAGAAGAAAAATAACTTAAAGTAGAGTAGAGAAACGATCGCGGAACCTTGATTCGGAGCCTAAATTGGTTGCAGACCCTGTCCTATATACAAGTCCATTTTCACAGGAAGAGCCTTAGAGATAATATAAAATGTTACGTCATAGATATTGTTTTCACGTCAAGTCACGTGATCTCGAGCATCCACTTCGATGGAAATTTTCTTTCACAAGTAACTTTGTTATTGATGACGTAAAATATTTTCAAGCAGAAAGATACATTTTTTGCAACGTTGCGCAGCATTATCTCTACTTATTATTATTATTATTATTATTATTAGCCACGCGATTATACCCGTTCGGTTGTACGCACTTACGCTAATTGTGTAATGGTAGGGTGTTTGTGAGATGAATGGAGTATACAGTTTAACGTGGGAATCGAACCACGTAGAAGCCTGTCATTCCCCAATTCACAAGTTGTGATTATACACATTTGTCAGAGGTGAAGGAAGATTGGGCAATCAGTATAAATCTGTGCCGGACCAGGGACCGAGGATTGAGCCAGGACCTCAAGCACAGAATTTCTGGACAACTTATAACTGATTTCAGTTATCTTATAAAATAGCAATAATAATATAATAATAATACAATTGTTATCTGGGATGAAAAACCCGCTCCGGTAAATCGAATGGTGTAATCTTACTCTGTATGAAGAGGACTATCGATGATGGGGGAGGTCGGGATTCGAATCCTGGCCAGGTGGACCGAGGGTAGGTTTGTTCTCGAAACAGTTTTTTTCTCTCGAACAAAGTGGTGCAACACTACTTATTGTATTCAACTCTCCTCTCCCTTACAGGCGTATGACCAGAAGTGGTGGACAGATAAAAATAAACGTTGACTATATTTGTGTATTCTTTGATAAGGCCCTTTCTTTTCAAAATTGGATGTAACCTAAGACTTTGGCTCACAATATTCATAACTATGAAATCTATTAAATATAGAATGTTATTGAAAAAATTTGTGTTTATAATATCTATTTATCTCTTCTGCGGTATACACCCACCCTCCCCCGTGTCCTTCCTCCACTAGGGGGTGTGTTTCTCTTCACTGTCCATATGTTGCTCATTAAATGCATTCATGATCTAATCTTTTGGTCTAAAGCGTCATCATCACCCTGGCTACTGATTCTACAAGTCCTGGAGTTCGATTCCCGAAGGGAAGCTCTTCCTTTGGTCACCACGGTATGGTTAATCTGTCTAAAAGCCAGGTTTAATGTTTCCACACCTTCATAATCCATAACACCACGTTCATCTCGTTGTACGTTGGGTGGACGCCTCACATGGGTAACGTGACGTACTGTTCCGCCAGAGAGCCTAAGAACTATTAAACAGCATCAGAAGGGAGCGCAAGTGTTTGTTACAGTTTTTATAGAATTGGAATATTGTGGCTAAAATAAATCAAATAATTTCTCTAGTAGCAACTAAAGTTTGTTTTGTGCGCAATGCTTTTTCAAAGATCTTGATCAAGGTGTCCTGGAATTTTTTTCATAATTTTTTTCTTTATTTAAAAAGTTTGACAAATTCAGGACACTTGACCTCAAGATCTGTTGATATCAGATGCGCACAAACCTAAATTTTTGTGCTACTAGAGAAATATTTGATTTATTTTAGCCACAATATTCCATTCTATAAAAACTGTAAAAAACACCTTGCGCTCCCTTTGATGCAGTTTATTAGTTCTTGGCTCTCTGGCGGAACAGTACGTCCGTTTTACCCAGGTTGAGGCGGTCACCCAATCGTACCAACGAGATGACGTGGTGTTAGTATTATGAAGGTGTGGGAAACATTATTAAACCTGGCTTTAGACAGATTAACCCATACCGTGGAGACCAAAGGAAGAGCTTCCTTTTCGGGAAATCGAACCAGACTTCGTAAGGAATCAGTAGCCAGGGTGATGATGACCTTTAGACCAAGAGATAGATCATGATATTCATTTAATGAAGCAACATTATGGACAGTGAGAGAAAACCACCCTAGTGGAGGGAATGGGACACGGGGGGGGAGGGGGGGGGTGTTATACCGAAGCAAGAAGATAAATAGATATTATAAACTTCAAATTTTTTCAATAAAATTATTTTTACTGATTTCATAGTTATGAAATTGTGAGCCAATGTATAGGGTTGTACAGTACAATTTTGAAAGAAAGCGGCCTTATCAAAGAATACAAAATATAGTCACGTTTTATTTTTTATCTGTTCCACCACGTTTTGGTCATATACGCCTGTATGGGACGAGGAAGGTTAATTCATATGTAGTGTGCCACTTTGTTCGAGAGAAAAAAAACTTTTCGGAGAAACAAACCTACCCTCGGTCCACCCTGGCCAGGATTCGAATCCCGACCTCCCCCTCATCGACTAGTCCTCTTTCATTACAAGAGTAAAGATTTAACCCATTCGATTTCCGGAAGCGGGTTTCATCCCTGATCAACATTGTATTATTATTATTAATTATTATTTGCTATTTTATAAGATAATGGAAATAGGGTATTAGGGTGTCAGCTAATTCTGTGCTGAGGGTCCGGGGCTCAATCCTCGGTCCCGGCCGGCACAGATTTAATTGATTGCCAACCCTTCCTTCACCTCTGACAAGGATGTGTATTAATAACAACTTGTGAATGTGGGGAATGACAGGCTTTACGTGGTTCGGATTCCACGTTAAATGTTAGGTACTCCTATTTCATCTCACAATCACCCTAACTTTACACATTAGCGTAAGTGCGTTTCACACCCGAACGGGTAGTAGTAATACGCCCGTGCCGGTGCTAATAATAATAAAATAATCATAATAATTTGAGATAATGCTTCGCCAACTTGCAAAAAATGTATCTTTGCTTGAAAATATTTGTAGTCATCAATAACAAATGACTTGTGAAAGAAATGTCCATCGAAAGTGAATGCTCGAGATTCAAGTGACTTGACGTGAAAAAGATCTAGGGACGTACTTTTTAATATTAGTCTCATAAGGCTTTCTGTGAAAAGTGGACTGTATTATAGCAGGGGTCGGGGCAAACCATTTTAGGCTCCGATTCGAAGGTTCCGCGATCGTTTCTCTACTCTACTTTTAAGTTATTTTTTCTTCTATACATCTTGTATTTTATTACTTAAAATTCAATTATTTCTCCAATACTTTATGTTCCTTGTCTTGATAGTTATATAGTATATATGTAATATATATGTACTTCGTGTACCCTGAAAGCAGCAGTCTTACCTTGACAGATTATGCTATGATCTAATCTTACAAGCTGTTACCTGGCGTAATAATGCCAAGGTAAGCTTACTTTTCGTGGGTGAATGTAGTTTTTATTTAGCACCGCGTCTTAATACCCGTTCGGGTTTATACGCTATACTGTCACCACAATTACATAGTGATTTAGGGAATAGGAAGGTTTAATGGAGATGAAATGACGCATTTGCGCGGAAACCGAGTGGAAACCCTTGGGAGGGGAAAACCACCCTCATTGCACCCGACCGGGATCAAGCCTCGACTCCCGTCTTCGGCAAAGTTTAAGGTCTTGTCCAAAAAAAAAAAAAAGGAGAGTAATAGCGCGTTAGGACCATGCGGCCACTCTAAGCGGGTTTTGTATTTTTTCTTTATGTGATAGACTGAAAATTGCCGGCAAACTCGACCTGTTGCCGACCCCTGGTATTCATGGACTACATACAAATTCAAGAAGATTTAAAAGTTCTTTGTGGGTGGACGGAGATACTAGATGGGGGAGAAGGCCCCCATATTTGTCGCATTTGGAAAAAGAATAACTAAAACAGCCAACCAATTTAACTTCCATCACAACTGTTCCGGGGTTTCAAGCCCATCCCGAGACACGACAGGGTCAGACAGGGCGAGCCAACCTATGAGAACAGAAACATTCCCCAAGGGGGGTACACATTATGAAACGTTACCTTGGTCTCACCATGAAATGAACCGTGGAATAAAACGGGGGAATTAAATTCGCGCTATAACGCGTGCAATGGAAGCGTGAAGTCTGTGGTGTCGGGGGGTTCGAGTCTTCATTTCGGACGGGGGAGTGGAGGGTAACTGTTTTGTTTTTAATTTAGTGGAGTGTCGTGGAAATATTTTCAAGGTGTTACAAAGGTTGTTTGAAAAAAAAAAAAACTGTACCTTGTGATATGTTTCCTTAATATCCATTCTGTCCCCATTTGACAAATATACATATGCTCTACACACATAACATAGGAATGTATTTTCACCCAAAGAGTGCATAGTGAGTGTTTGAGAACCAATTTCACAGCCACTTTGTGGACAAGTTTTGCTTACCCTGGCAACACCGCCACGCCACCCCACTATTTACTTGGCGAGTTATGTTATATTATATGTGATGTGGCGGGTTCTTAGGAAGTCTTCATGTACCGTCCCTCAATAAAAATAATGTATATTAATGTTCGGCCGAAGGGAGCGCTAGTAATTATACATCGTTTTTATAGAATTTAAAATTGTTTGCCCAAAATAAATCAAATATTTTCCAGTAGCAACATAGAAGTTTAGTTTTCTGCACTTTGCTTACTATCAACAAAATATGAGTCAAGGGTGTTCTGGAATTTTGTCAAAGCTTGTCTCTCTTTATTTTAAAAAGTTTTGACAAAATTAGAACACCCTTGGCAGTATTCAAGTCTGTTGATTATTAAAACACGTGCAGAAAAAAACTAAGCTTATGTTGCTACTGGAGAAATATTTGATTTATTTTGGCCAAAAAAAATTGTAATGCCATAAAACTGTAAAATACTCCGCTATATAAAAAAAAACACGCGCTTTATATTATTATTTTAGCCTTTTAAATTTAGACTAATAATATGTATAAAATACCAATTAATTAAAAGAGATTTATTTAAAGTAGCTCATGGAAAGTTTTTTTTCGAAAAATTTGTTTTGAATTCCTCTCTTTAAAAAAAAGCGTTAATGGACAGCGTACTTACATACGTTTTTTATATAATCTTGACTTACTAAGTGTCAAATAATTAAAATGATTTATAATTTATACACAGAGTCGATAATAAAAAAAAAATCCGCAGCAAAGCCCACAATTAGTTCCCGTTAATCAAATCAATGAATTATTTCGTGTAATTTAGTTCCTTCCTTCTCATTGAATTCACGATGCAGGGAAGTACATGTCTTAAGCGCTCGTTGAAGTCACTAAACCAGGCAAAGTGGTAAGAAGTATACGACAGCTACAAAAGCTAAATAAACCTAATTTTGTATTGTCACTTACCGTCAAGTAATGTTCTCACTTACTTATGGTAGATACCTAAAAGGTTCAAATCACAAATGCGGTGGAATTTAAATCTTTTTACTCTACCTTTTTAATCCTTTTTCATTGAACTAATTTAATGTCTTACATGCCCGCTAGGTAACAAGGCTGTACAAATAAATATTAGCATTTTTTACTATAATTAATTGGGGGTATTTAACTAAAGCGTTTGGTACAGCCAGATTATATCTCAACACGACCTACGAACTAACTTAAATCTATAAAAAAAGACAGTACTCACAATTACCTGGCGTTAATATGTTAGTGTGAAAGGGGGGAAGCCCCTATTCAACCAACAATAAAATTATCGTAAGTTGAGTGGTACACTCGTTACATGATATATTAAGGTGTTGGACAATTAATTAGTGAAATGTTATCCACACCACGAAAAAAATTATATATATATATTCCTAAAAAAAAAATGTCCCTCTTTACTTTATGTAATTGCATTTTCAAATATTTCACCATGTTGGGTAGTCCACATCTTCACACCAATTGGATCTGGGGACGAGGGCGATATAGTTCTTAATGTATAAGTGACGTACCAGCTTCGAGTGAAGGGAGGGTGGGAAACTGTTTATTAGATGCCACACCACACCCTGACTTGATTTCGAAACACAGTTTATCACCATCATCACAGTTGAGAACTAGTGCCTGTATGACACCTTATCCACGCTACTAGCGAAGCGAGTTCCTGCTACTATTTTTTTTTTTTGTACTGTCAACGTTGACATGGCCTGTCTGTTGTTGCATTTACATCCTCATTCCGTGTACCTGTCACGAGGGTAAAGTGTTGTTATGGAGGAGCTAGATCCCCCTCCCCCAAACCACACGCAAATTAAACTATAGAAAGGGCCCCCCGCAGCCCTAAAATAAATAAGGGAACACCCTTGGGTTTTTGAGTTTGGTAGCCGGCCAGAACCACCATTAGAAAATTTTTACTGACTTCCAAAACTTTCTCGAACAAAATTCAAGGTGGACTACATTGGCCGTCACTTTTTGAAATATCTAGGCTTACAATAAAGAGTGGAGGATCAACTTCTCTCAGAATTTCAAACGCAGTTTTGTCTTTAAAAATTGTTATTTAAAACAAGCGTGTTAGTTATTATTATTTTATTTTCACAACATCCTTCGAACCTATTCAGGTTAATGCAAATTTATTAATTACGTAATGATCTAAGGATCATAAAGATCAAATTTAGAGAATGAGTATCCGTCATTGCGTGGAGAGTAGAAAACCATTTAGAAAGAAAACCACCGTCCAGCGCACCCAAAACGGGATTCGAAACCCAATCTCCCTGTCAATGGCGGTCTAGGTCCAGCAGGAGAGAAGTGATGCCTTAGACCATGCGACAATGAAGCAAAGTAATAATTACTATTTATATGAACCCTTCCTTCACATCTGACAAGACATATTGTGAATGTGGGGAATGCAGGCTCCACCGTGTTCGGATTCCACGTTAAAATGTAGGTCCTTCATTTCATCTCACAATCACACTACCATTACACATTAGCTGATAGTGTACGTATAACCCGATGGGTAGTAAGAAGCTTATTCTGGTACTAAATTATAATAATAATAATAATAATATTATTTATTATGTAAGCTTGTATGGGTACTTATTGTCTTCCAGTACTGGCTGTCATAAGCTCTCACGACTGTTGGACGGCACAACTACAATAAGTGACATTGAAACTATTATTAAAAAGTAGTCCTGTGACAAGAGATATCGCTCACTTCTCTGTTGTATCCGGTTAAGGTATTTTAGCCTTAGTAGAATTTTGTGGCTGTAGTTACCGTTTTAAGATTATATTTGCTATAAATTTTCTCTTTGGATTTGAAGTATATATTTCTCTTTGGATTTGAAGTTTATATTTCTCCTTGTATTTGAAGTCTATATTTTTCTCCTTGTATTTGAAGGTCTATATTTCTCCTTTGTGATTTTTTCCTTAATGGTGAAAGTTAGTACAGAAAATAAATAAACGAATTTCAATATTAAACAGAAAATTATCTTTCAAAGAGATCAAACCCTTGTTTACGAGTCTTTTAAGACGGCCAGGTCTCTCTCTCTCTCTCTCTCTCTCTCTCTCTCATATATATATTTTATTTATTTATAATGGTTAAAAATTAAAAAGATACGCCCCGCCCTAAGTTTCTCGAGCGATTGCTTTATCATTTTAATTTCAAAACACACGTGAGAGATCTCAAACAAAACTCTTTTTAACGAGGACCACCATCCCGAAAAGGAAAATCAGATCGCGCATGCGTCGTTTCGCCTTAATGTTTGGAGCATCCCCACCCCCCTCCCCCCAAATGTATTTCTAAATTGTTCCAGGCGGTTTTGGGCAGTGATCGCAGAACAAAACAGGACGGACAGACGAAATATAAACCGTTCTTAGTTTAGAGAGCTGATCAATATCCAACACTTGACTGAGATTGCTATTGTGACTATAAGATAAGCTAAGAGTTATCATACTGAAACGAGATTCTTTTTATCCCTGAAAAGTTTTTTTCTTCATAAAAAATAATAAAAAATGCGAAACCTTGCGTTTTTCCACGCCCTGTGAGACTAACGCATAATTAAAAGGGAAACTCAAAACTGCAATAATATAAAACGATATTAACGTGTGTCTTAGTCCATGGCTTACTGTGTTTGACATGTGGCCGATAACAAACCCATGAACGATCACAGCAAATAATTATACGATATTAAAAGTGTGTCTTAGTTCCATGGCTCAACTGTGTTTGACATTGTGGTCGTATCACACAAACCATGAACTCGATCACAAACTTTGTGACCGATCTAGACCTACGTCCGATCACAAACCCGTGAACGATCACAGTTTTTAACGAAGGAAAGAATACACACAGTCGCCATACAATCCAATCCGACCAAACTTTGTGATTCCAAGGTGTATGAGATACTTGTTTTTTCTACATTCCAACTCAGATTTAAAGCCAAACCTTTCAAAAATAACAAAAGTGCCCTTGCTCTCCCCTCACAAAAACATTGATTTTTTAATGTACGATACCTCTGTCTTTGTTTTTTCATCTTTATGAATCTTAAAACAATACTTAGGAAACATGTTTGTGTAAAAAAATAATACAAACACAAAAACATGATATACGATGGGAGGCCTGAATGATAGTATATGCACATTTCTAAGAACTCCTTTAGACACATGTTTATTTTTTTTATAATTTAGGCCTATTAAACCAATTCTATTGGATGCAACCAACATAAATGTAATACTATATTAACTATTGCTCGATATTTAAATTGAAAAAGAATAAGTTTAGCAGATGTAATTAGTGATAAAAATATTTAATAATGTAATTGTATGTCAGTGAATTAAATGGTTAGTTTAGTTGATAAGATTTAAAAAAATGACGAAAAAAATTTTTAAAGGACATACATATATTAAATGCCATTATTATTATTTTATTATTATATTCTAATTATTATTATTGATATGAAAATTAAATAAAGAAAAAAATGTGGTTTGGAGTATAAAACTTTATAACTTGGGATCGAATTGATACAGATATAATATAAAATAATTGAAATTTTAAAATAAATGTACTTTATTGATTCACATAGAGTATGTGCAAATAATAATACTTATTTAATAAATGTTAACAAACCACACTGTGATTTAATGTTATTCTTATTTTTCGAGGGGAAACTGTTTCCTGACATACGATTCGGTTCATTATATTTTTGTTTGCATGCGCCGGCCATGTAACCCAAACATGAATTCCCAATAATCCATACAATTTAAGACGATAAACTTTTATTTGTAACCCCTTTAACAGATTCAAACATTCCGACAGGGAGAAAAATTGATTGGACGAACTATTTCCGTTGTCAATAAGAAAGTTAGGGATGATTGATCCAGGTGGAGAAGAGGGGGGGGGGGGGGGCAGGCACCCAAAACGATAAGTCATAAAAAACACAAAATCACTTATTGGCCAAACATTGTTTTTATACAGCCTTAATTTTCTATTTTCTTTAGTAGGAACAGAAAAAAGGTTAAAAAAAACAAGGCATATCTTTCAAAATATCGTTATCGAAGAGGTTTTATTGCGACAAGTTTAGGGATGGTATAATTTAAATTTACAACACGGACATTTTATTGCCATTAAACATGCGAAACTGCTTTTATAGAGGGGGCGTCATTAGCTAGCATATAAATCTTCCCAAGGCAAGAAATTTCCCTTGCGATGACCGGACTGGCCTGACGGAAGCGCGCCTTGCGGTTAAATAGCCCTCATTAGTGTAAACTAAAGGAGGCTTTGGGCGAATCATGAGTGTAATAGTTCTTAAACGTTGGCCTCAATCATGTAAGAGATGTGTAATAGGTTCTGAACGTTGGCTCAAAAACATGAAGATGATGTGTATTAGTTCCGAAACGTTGGCCTCAAAACATGGTAAGATGATGTGTAATAGTTCGAACGTGGCCTCAAAAACTGTAAGATGATGTGTAATGTTTCGTACGTTGGCCTCAAAAACTGTAGATGATCGTGTAATGTTCTGAAAGTTGGCCTCAAATCATGTAAGATGATGTGTAATTGTTCGAAACTTTGTGACCTCAAAAATTATAAGATGATGTGTAATAGTTCTGAACGTTGGCCTCAAAACATGCTAAGATGATGTGTAATAGTACTGAACGTTGGCCTCAAACACATGTAAGATGATGTGTAATAGTTCTGAAAATCGTTGGCCTCAAAAACATGTAAAGCGATGAATGACTGTGTAATAGTTCTGAACGTTGGCCTTAAAAACATGTAAGATGATGTGTAATTGTTACTGAATGTTGGCCTATAAAAATGTAAGAGATGATGTGTAAATAGTTGGAAACGTTGGGCCTCAAAACATGTAAGATGATGTGTAATAGTTCCGAACGTTGGCCTCAAAATATGTAAGATTATGTGTAAAGTTCGAAACGTTGGCCTCAAAATATGTAGATGATGTGTTAATTAGTTTCCGAACGTTGGCCTAAAAATATGTAAGATGATGTGTAATAGTTCCGAAGTTGGCCTCAAAATATGTAAGATGATGTGTTAATAGTTCCGAACGTTGGCCTCCAAAATATGTAAAGATGATGTGTAATAGTTCGAACGTTGGCCTCAATAAATATGTAAGATGATGTGTAATAGTTCCGAACGTTGGCCTCTAAAATTTGTAAGATGATGTGTAATAGTTCCGAACGTGGCCTCAAAATATGTAAGATGATGTGTAATGTTCCGAACGATTGGCCCCTCAAAAGATGTAAGCTGATGTGTAATAGTTCCGAAGTTGCCTCAATAATATGTAAGATGATGTGTAAAAGTTACGTACGTTGGCCTCTAAAACATGTAAGATGTTGTGTAATAGTTCGAACGTTGATCTCAGAACTATCAAGTACTTTATTGGTTTAGTTCAGGAAATACACCATCCCTGTTTTAGCTCGAATGTTGGCAATTAGTCGATCTGGACAATCTATTAGCTGAGCCAAACGGAATCATTATATGGTTTTGAGATGTGTGAATCCGTTTAAATTAGCGGACTTCAGTAAGTGTTATGTTGGAGGTTTGGCACACGTGATTTTAATTAAAATTTAGCAACCAGTCGAGCATCTCATGGCATATTTATTTTGCTAATCTTGAACTTATATGTATGAAACCTACGTCTTAAACCACGGTGGACATTGGTTATTGTAGTGAATATAAGATGTTTAAGTTGTTTCTCGTCTAAATGATCAGCATGAGAAAATATTAACTTTAGATACAAAGAGAAATGTTAAGACTGTAGTATCCGTAAACATTACGGCGGGAGCGGGTCGTCTACTGTCACAGATGACAGAATTCTGTTATTTAGATCCATAAGAGAAATGTTAAGGCTGTAGTTCGATAAAATACGGCGGGAGCGAGGTCCACTGTCCTCGATGACAGAATTCTTGTTTACTTTAGATCCAAAGAGAAAATGTTTAAGGCTGTAGTATCGATAAACTACGGCGGGAGCGAGGTTTCTGTCCACAGTTGACAGAATTCTGTTACTTTTAGATCAAAGGAGAAATTAGTTAAGACTGTCAGGATTTCGATAAACAACGGCGGGAGCTGAGGTTCTACTGTCACAGATGGAAGAATTCTGTTACTTTAGATCCAAAAGGAGAAATGTTAAGACTGTAGTTTCATAAACTCACGGCGGGAGGTAGTGGGAAGCGAGGGTCTACTGTCCACAGATGGACAGAATTCTGTTCTCAAACACCTATTAGCTAAGAATCAAGCTACGTTATAAGTTGACAGTATCTAGCTAATTTATGAATATACCAACTCCAACTCCGGGCTTTAAACAAAACTTTTAATATTATAACAATATATGGTGGAATATATTCATTTTGATTTTATTACTTTTATTATTTAGGAATAATATGAGTATTTGGAGCGGCATATTTATCAAATTATGACATCTCACAATGTCAAAGAAGCTTCCCATGAATTCATCTGTATTGGGGAATTTTACAGACACGTACATTTGTTTCTACGAACTAAATATAGGAAACCAATTCTTAAGTATTCGGAGTAGAAGACCTGGCGTTACTCGGACTCCACAGTCCTGATTACTAATTTACCTCCTATGTGTCAACATTTATTATGAACCCGTCCCGCTCGGTGGCGTAGTTAGCTAACGCGCTAGTCGTGGTTCGAAAATTAGCTATCCTAATTGTGTTCCACTCTCCCTCCATGCAAAATGCGGGTTCCCTTACTTATCTTCAACTTCCATCCTTAATCCATTAGCGTAATTAGTATTTAGGGCTATAAACCGAACGTATAGTAGGATGCGGGTGACAATAATATTTAGGAAATGTATCCAGATTATTTGCGTGGAGGGGAAAAATGGAAAACCTTTTTTTTGGAATAAAAATTCGCTGCACCCTACCAGTGATTCGAAACCTCCTCTAATTAATCGGCAGGTCTTGTCTACTGCTGAGAGAAGCGCGTTTAGAGCACGCGTCTGACCAAACGTGTCGCGCTAAAGCCGTGCCTCGATAAAAAAAGGCTTGTCTGATGTCCACGATGGACCCTAGAACACCTCTTGGCGGGTGTTTTTTGACTTGACTAAGAGCAGGGTTGACTAACTCTCCCCCAACCCTCTTTTGAACACAGAGGTGATGGAATGTTTGAGGGCGGTCTGGAATCTGCAAAGAGAGAGAGTTTCACTAAAGAGGTTTGAGATAGAAGGAACCAACCAAGCATTATTGTGTGAACAGCGATGGGGACCCTCTCAAATTTAGAATGGACCACACAGGGTGCATTATTTGTCTTTTATATAATGCTGTGTAGGACACACTACAATGTTGCAGCGATCAGGAGTTGTGGATGTCAAATAAGCCAAGACTTGTACTCTATACTGTATAATTTTATTGAGGGAGTTCAAGAGTATTAATAAGTGGTAATAAATTTTACTGCAGTAAAATGTGATACGCTCGTGGGAGTAAATTTTCAATCCAAATCACATATATTGGTCATAAATAATATAAAAAGTATAAAAAGAAATGATATATTTTACTATATTATATGTTATAATATGGATTAAGTTGTTAGATTGAATTACTGACCGTAGTAGGTACACTTTTACCGATTCAAAGCCTAATATAATTAATTGTAATAAAATGATAGGACCGACTGGTTTTGGGTAATTTCCTCCTATATATATATTATATTTTTATATATATTATATTTATATATGTTTTCTCATCAGAATACTATTTGATGTATATTGTAATAGGCTCTGGGTGCCATATCCACCGACCCCCACTCTTGGGAGTGTCACAAGCCACCTCTGCTGAGAAAATGTTCATCTCCCATCGATATAAAAACCTACAGCTGGTGAGATCAAGGTCACACGTGTGATGTACATGTGAATAAGTGTCGGTCAACACGCAGGTATCAGGTAATCGATCCTAGTTTTAGATCATTGGAGAAAAGGACAGTCCACAACTTGGTGAAAAACGAAACCAATTAAATAGGGAAGAGGACTTACTCAGGAAACTTTTTTTTTTTCTTGGGCAGCTGGACATATTTGTTAAACATATCCTCTCTTTGGGTTTGTCTAGAGTTGTTCCATAATGCTTCGGTCTCAGCGCTCCCCCCTCCCTCCACCAACTGTCAGGAAACCCCGCTGTTTGATGTATGGAAACAACCCTCTCCCCCATGCAAGCAAACTAGAAACAAACCTTGTACACTACATTGACACCCTAGATCAGAACTTACACTCTCTTCCAAAACATCAGCAACATTCTTAAAACTCTTCGCTTGATGAATGTCATTGTATACAAGACTGAAACAAGAAGGTTTTTATTTTTCCCACCAAAAATGATATGTTTATTATTAGTATTATTATTTATCTGTGGTCGGAACTCGCGCTTTCAAACTCACGACTCCCCCATTCCATCATTTATTAATGTCCACACTGTTTAGAATCAACTTCAAAATAAAATAAAGTTACGCACGATTCACAGACGTTTATTTAAAAGAAACAAAAAAAACAAGAGCGGCCGACGATGTGACGTTTGGTAAATCGATCGTGTTTTAGTCCCGTGCCGATCAGATAACAATGATTGATTTATATGTTATCAGGATCGCATTACTTGACATTCGGGACTCCAGAGGTATCTCGAACGGGAGACTTTAAGAAGGTTTTTTAGGAGTCTCTCTCACTGATATTTAACCGTGATATTAGATGCTAAGACACGGTTTAAGCGAGAGGAAACGTACTCTGTGCAATTTTCTGCATTTTACCTGACAATTGCGAGATTAGATATATTTAACAGCTTTTACTTCCATTTAAAATATTTATTTTTCGAATTGGTACATATATATATAATTATGTGTGTGTGTTTTTAAATATGGTTACAAGGTGACCTAGCAGTTAGGGGTAAGGTTGTTTGTTTGGTGGACTTCTATGCCTGGGGGTCCCGGGGTTCAATCCTCTGTCCAGGCACAAATTTATATCCGAATTCACCAACCCTTCTTCACTCTGACAAGACGTGTATTAATCACAACTTGTGAATGTGTGCGAGGTGTCGACCTCCACACGTGGTTCGGAACACTCGTTTTAAAAACCTGAAGGGCCTCCATGTTCATTCTCACAATCACCCTACCATTACACATTATTATAGTGCGAATAACCCGAACGGGTAGTAAGACGGGTTGGCTAATAATTAATAATTTTTAAAAATATGGTAAAAATTTGTTCCACTAGGAGAAAAACTTCTACTCTGTTCGAGCTGTTGTTATACCTGTTCATGGTGTCTTCCTTTGTATGAGATGGACTTCTGAGGTTGAGGGTTTAGGGAAGGCGAGTTAAGGTACAGTGTTTTTGAAGTATTTATAGAAAAACATTTTTTCTGGCCAAAATAAATAAAGTATTTCTCCAGTAAAATACATAAGAGATTAATTTTCTTCCCACATATGATATCAACAGTTGTTGAATATCTGTCAAGGGTGGTCCTGAGAGTTTGATGACACATTTTTTAATTAAGTTAAAAAACTTCTCATCTAATGCTATATGTTAATGACACGGATTATTCAACAAATCTGTTGAGAAAATTAAAACTATATGTTTCTGCTTAATAAAATGTTTGTTACTAAAAAACCGCAAAATACAGCCCTTGGTTTAATTTCCTCTACAATACCCAATTTAAGGGCGCCGCATATTGAAACTAAAATACCCTCAATTGCTGTATTTTATCATGGAAAAAGGCAGTTCTGAAGCTTCAAAGCTACTAAAAACAAGTCATCTTATTTTAAATCTTTGTTGTGACCTTGTCAAGAGAACTTTAATTTTTTAGGCAGGTTAGTTATATTTTTTTCTTGTAATTTTACTTTGAACCAAAGTACTGCGACATTCACGCAAAAGAACTCCTGTGATTTCAACTTTTTTATGTTTTTTTCAAACCCTAAGCTTAGAATGTAAGAGCATGATTCATTTTGTTTGAACTATATTTGAAAAGGACAAACAGATTTAAAATAAGGGGAATTTCTGAAAATAGCCAACGCGTAGGGGGGTTATATTAGTTGGCATTTTAATTACTTAGCAAATATGCTATTTTGACATTATGATTTTCAACTTCGGGAGTGGGGAAGGGGGTGGGGTCACTAAATAATTACAAAGGCTTATAGTTTGGAGTGAAAGGGAGCGAGGGGGAATAAAAAGTCAAGATATTTTATTATTTATTATTATTATATATTTAGCACCGCGTCTTACGTAACCGTTCGGATTATAAGCTTAAGTACTAATTACGCTAAATGGATTAGGAATTGGGTTGAGGTTGATTTAAAGGAAGTGAGCTCCACATTTGCGTGGAGTTGGAGGAGGTGGAAACCATTTAGGAAAAACCACCCCAGTTACCCGACAGAGATTCGAACTCGATCTTCCCCGTCTCAGGCATGTCGGGTCAAGACTAGGAGTTAGCCAACTACGCAACGGGCGGTCTTAAGATATTAAAATTGTCTCAATCTCATACTCTCGCTATATGAGAAAGTAAAAAACTGCCCAAAAATTGTTTTCATGGACGATCTGATGAAGGAAATTTAGTCTATTGCATTACTCTATATACAGGTTGATTCAGTGAATAGCGGTTGCACAAAATTAACAGGGACATAGGGGATGCTCTACCCGAACCCTTGAGTATGGAACGTTGTTGTCCAGGGCTAATGGAGACATGAGCCTAAGCATGAGGGGGAGAGCCTGATGTCTCAAATCACTCGTGTATGAGGACCCCCAGTGGACACACACTTGTAACTAGTGGCCAGGATTGTCGTCGCTGTAGATGTGATTCGCAACACGGGACGGGGTATATGAAGGGTTGCGCAGAATCTCGCATTGGGGTTGGTGGCCGTCAAATTGAGCAAGTGTGTTGTGAGGCACGAGATGGCAAAGGGTTGTCATGATACGGTACACGCGCAACTATCTACCTGTGCGTAATGTTACTAACTAAATAAAATAAACATATGTAATGATTCAGCTGTAAATAAACGGGACATCAGTTACAGTGTTCTAAAACATGTTTAGGCCCATAAAAAACTGCCCGGTAGGAGTTGTTCTCATGCCGGTTCCGACTATATTCTCTGTGAGGTCAAAGTTTACACTTGCCACATGACGGAATTCAATGCAAGACCCTCTCCGAGGTTCCATATGAACCACGAGTATTCTTCCCACGACACACATTCCCGCAGTTCTCAGGCTACACACCCCAACGAGAGAAAACCCCCAAGAAGAAATACCCCGAGCCTGTTAACTAACAAAAACAGTTCCGCTCCCCCCAGGGGGTGATTTACGAGAATTCACCCCCGTTCCCCCCTTCACTCCTAAGGCTTTGATGAAAGGAACTGTCACGTTCCTTTACATGGGGTGATTTAGAACCCTCCGCAGCCCCGCAACACCTGCTGGGACATAATGCCACCTACACCCTCCCGACAGACCAGGGGGGAAAAGGCCTCCACTTGAAGGGAGGTACGTCACACACTCGTCTCAACCGAGATACAAGACGCGGACGTGGCGTCGAGGAGAGAGCGTCAAGCCCATCCTTTGATGATGTAACAGCGAGCCTCACCCAACGCTGCTTGGTGATTAGAGTTACACTCAGAAGTAAACAAGATCACCGTGAACTAGTAGTCTTTGTGGAACACTAGACCTCGCTCCCCTCATGATCTCATCAATAGGTGAATCCGTCCTGGGACATTAGTGTTATTTCAGGCCCGTCACTCTGTATCGGGAGAGAAAGAAATGACATAAACCTATCAAGAAAAGAAATGTAAATTGACGCGTCGAAAACCCGTTGTTTTTGACAATCACCATATGTTGTTTCCGGTCCAGTGTCAGCGTGTTGTTTGTATCAGGTTGGAGAATTTTACAAATCGGGCCATGATACTGGACAGTTGCTTCATGACGTGGGCCACAACAGAGGGTTTGGAAGTCAAGGAGATAATGAATATATACGAGGGAATAGCGAGGCTACCGTCTCAGATTCAAATTGAAACGTTACCTCTGAAACGTGTTTTTTCTTATATCTGTTTTCTCTTGTTGATTTAGCACCCCATTCCCCCCCTCCACAAGGAGGATGCAGCACTATAACTAATTTTAAACCAGATTTACAATCTCTCTTTCACAAAAATTGGTTTAAAATAGCCTAATTAAAATTTAAGTATCAGCTTCAGAGATTCATTCGAACCCCCTTTCGTCCACCAATGTTAAAAAAATTCAGATCTCGGCGTCCGTGGTGGGGCATCGCACACAAACAAAGACACAAATATTTCCTTTATTATTATTATTATTATTATTATTATTATTATTATTATTATTATACTTATTTCTTATTTATTATTAGCTTAGATAGCGACGAGTCGTTCCAAAGTATTCATGAATGATACACACAGAATGCTAAGCTTCAATTGGTACTGTATTCTTCTGAGATGATTAAGGTGAAGAAAAATATGAAGCAAATAAATTAATAATCAAAAAAATATTTTAAGATTTCATTTATGAAATAATATTAACTATAATATCCTCGCCAAATATTTTACACGTTTTATTAAGTTTGAGGCTTTTTGTCTTATAATCTAATAGGGGTGTAGTAAGTACAGTGGGCCCCGTGGCTTCTTTGTGCTGACTGACGGTGCTAAAAAATATGTTTTTTCGAGATCATCTGGATTCGGCGTAGGGATACATAATTTGGTCCGGTAACATTTTCAAAGACTTGTCAGGGTAGCACCAAACAAGCATGGGGCTACTGTACGTCAGCAAGTATAATATCAGCACCAAAAAGCGCGTTTGATTGTAAAATATGAGATTGAACTCACCCCACAAAAGTTCACAATTTGGACGTTCACTCTTTTTTGTTTTTGAAATTTGCGCTTACCTGAAAACAAGACAGAAATAACAAGTTTAGTTGTACAGAGCGATAGGTAGGAGAAAAGGTTTGAATTAATGCATCCATTATTTTAAAACTTACGGTTATGTTGGGCACTTAAAGGAGTTGAGGGAGTTTGGGTAGGTCGATTTATAAACCACTTTCCAAACTGTTTAAAACTTGAGGGCTACACAGAGTTATCTTCCCTTTTAAAAAAAAATATTCTTTCTTCATATTATGGTTAATAATCAACAGTCTTTGAATATTTGTCATAAGCATAGAAGCGTTTGAACATAATTTTTCTGACCTCTTGGTGCCCCGTATGGTTTAAGGCGCAACTCTGACAGCAGGACTCTAAACTGCCGATGATGGGTGAGATCGAGGTTCGAATTCGGTCGGGTTGTATACCGACGTTGATTTTTTCCAAAATGGTTCTACACTTCTCCCTTCATGCAAAAGCGGGTAACATTTCCTCTAATGATGATACATAATATCTTAAACCACTATTACGTAATTAGTATATAAGCGCTTAGCTGAACGGGGTAAGTAAGACTCGGTGAGTAAAAAAAGGACTTTCTTCTTTTAACTTGGTGGCCACTGACAAAATGTTTGTTCATTTAAATTAGGTCATTAACCATCAAGAGAATACTTTTTTCTTTAGACACAGTTGTGTTAGCTCTTACAACAGTGCCTGTCTGGTTCATTAATTTTTTTTTAACGATTTTTTAAAATTTGTATACTCAGAGGTCAAGGTCTTCTTAATTTTTGTATTCGAAGTACTGTTTTGAAATATATTTTTAACGAATATATCAATGCCGTAAAATTTGAGACGCTCCCATCTCTAGTATTATTACACCTTTTTTTTTTCTTATAAAATATAAAAAACAAAAATTGCAAAGAAAATTAAAACTCTACCCAGAGTCTCCTTCTATCCTACCTTTTGAGGTGGAACATATTTTTTTTTTATAAATGTCAACCAATTCTCTTTTTTGATCCTTTGTTGTCCCTCTCATACTTGGCCACATCCTGTAGTTCTTACTGTAAATAACAGTACAGTTGGATGGGTATGAATGAAATGTTTTTAAGTGCTCTCTCCTGTCTTCGTTTGCTGCCAATTTGTGTTGACCAGACAATACAGTTCGGAATGGCGAGTCTCCTAAAATGCCAAGTTACCATAAAACCCCACCCGCCAAATTGTCAAGACAAGGAAAGGGGGAGAACGGAGGGTTGAAACGAGTCGCGGTTCGAGACAATGGACATACAATGTTGGGCCTTGCTCGTGGCCAACCAAAGTGGTTCCAGCCGCTCATAAGATCAGTGTTTCGCCATTTATTTATGGTACATTAATACGCCTTGTTGGTCATGTTTTTAATTCTGACTACTATTGGACTGGCGTCAGTAAATTAGGTCTGTGAAATGTAGTGTACTATGGTACAAAGAAAGTAGTGACCTAAACTACACACAGAGAAACAAAATAAACCGGCAGAGATGACGTCATTGACTTCAGTAATTCTGAACGATGTATGTTTTGGCTGGCCCCGATATTATCTTTAAATCCTTTAAGCAACCGACCTTGATTGAAAATCGTGTTTATCTAAAACGGTCTAAACACATATTTGGGGGTGGGGGGGGCGGAAGAAGGGGATGGCTTGATGCCCATATCGGGTGTAATAGGGATGTTAAATAAAAAAAAGGAATATCTCAGACCGCATAGGATAATTTGGGTGTCAGAAAAAGTAGGAAAAGTAGGGACAATTTGATGAAAAAAATACCTTAGGACATATTATTATTATTATTATTAGCACCACGTCTTACTACCCGTTAGGGTTATACGCCACTTACGCTATTGTGTAAGCGGTAGGTGATCGTGAGATGAAAAGATAGGACTTCAGTTTAACGTGGGAATCGAACCACAGTGGAGGACTGGCATTCCCCACCAGTCTCAAAGATGTTATTTTTCAGAGGTGAAGGAGGGTTTGGTAATCAGATAATCCTTTGCCGGGCCGAGGATTGAACCTGGTCGCATCATAGAATCTGACACTTTACCTAGACACCAGGTCAACCTCTTAGGACTGTTAATAAAGAAACACTATAATCACTTATTGTTGCTAAAATAAAAATAAATAATTAAGAACAAGGTTTAGGTTATTTGGCGTTGTAGCCAAAAATAGGAAATAATATTTTATAAAAAGAAGAAGACAAATAGAAAGGTAGGAAGGCTCATAATAATTATCAACCCCTTGCAAATCTCATTCTTATCCCCCCCCTTCCCCCTAATTTATTTTCTCTTTTGTACAATATTCATTTTACTTCGCCTATTTCATACAAATCCAAATATGAAAATAATGGTATTGTTAAAAAATTAGTAATAATAATGATAATTATTACAATAAGATGTTCATAGCATGAAAAAGTGATATTGGTTAAAATAAAAATGTCTTCCACCTAAAAATAAAATATATTTAAAAAAATAATCTGTGAAATATCTTAATAAAAAATATTTTTTTCACCGTTGGAGTTAAGTTTAAGTTATATGCCAAAAAAATTAAAATTAATATCACTCTTTCAGTTGTTTTTGGTTTCTTTGATTAATATTTACTAGCACAAGTAGTCCAACATTGTTGTCTCCATCCTCTTTTGAGTTTGTTAGTTTTGTTTGTTTCTTAACTTCTCAAAAGCCAAGTCACATCCTTACAATCTTTTTTGCCCCGTGCTTCTCTAGCGTGTTTTGAGCTATCGCAACCTTTCCAATAATTGATTTTTATTGCAGTATTATCTTCCATTCCCTCCTTACCACCAATCACTTGTAAGATTGAACTTATTCAATAAGCTTTATGATTCTTTTCAGCCTCCAATTCTCTTATCTTGTTCGAGTTAGCCAGGTACAAACTTATAAGCCCCACGTCCTTATTGATGAAATTCTTCGTGAATGTTAATATGTTGCTCTGCATGCTCTGATGGGTGTCTCAGAGAAGACAGGGGTCCTGTTGTCAGTAAGATAGTTTGATGTTGTGTTAATCATCGCTCAAACATCAACATTTCCATGGGGTACACACGGAGAGCTTTAATAAGTCTTTTACTTTTAGCCCATTCTAGTTGTAAATAGTTAAATTTATGACACTAACTACCAAAAACAATGTTATACCATTGGAGTTTCAAACACGTGACACATTATTACTACGACATTTTGTTTTGCTACTTACCCGCAAAAAAGAAGATCCATCTTCAACATCTACAAACCAATCGGTTTCTTTTTCTGTTAGAATCATAATGTAGGGGGGGAAAATGAGCTCTTGATCCACTCTACCTACACACAATCGCAGGTCATTTCCTTTCTAATGTCACCTTCACACAACCCGTACCCCAGAAATGTGTATATATGCGATTAGCGCGGTCGGAAATTAAGACGCAATCTTTTCGTTTATTGGTTTAAGTTCTTATTGAGTTTGTGACGCAAAGTGACCGCTTTGGGGTTTGACTCATTATTTACAAACTAAACTATAAATTAATTATTACTATTAAAGGGTCAAAACTTAGTGTCTAGTTAACAAATACAACCCACCCTTTTCAGATAAAAAATAATAATCTTCAACCCATCAAAATGATCAACCCCGACGTTGTGCTCAACCCGTTAAATTCTGCAACACGCTTAGCTTGTCTGAACCTCAGGTTACCCCGGATGGAGAGGGCAGGGAGGGTGGGGTTACCCGGCAAAATACCTCGCAGGCACTACTAGCTATAGTAAGAATAATAGATAGCGGAGCGTGTTTTATCGTAAATAATAATTTCACGTTGCATCGTCTCAGAAAACGTTTCCTTCTGTGACGTCCTGCGTGTCTTTTTACAGGGATTCAATGAATTTTCTACTGTTGAGTGCGAGTTCCGATCTTTACCCGCGCTGGTCTCTAATAATAGTCAGGTATGTTTCTCTGTGCCTTATGGGTCATTCGGCGCTCGGAGGATATTTTAACGTCCCAACTCGTTTTATTAAAAAACTTGTCTCATGGGTTTTTATTTTTTAAGTTATCCCTCGAAGCGAATCGTTGAAAGCACTATTGATCCCCGCCAGATAACTAATTTTTTTTTTTAAACAAGAGTGGGTTGTCGAGATTTAGGTTAGCGTCCGACGAGCTTGGTATTTGATTTTCTGACGTCAGCAGAAATAATGGCTGTTATAATAATCAACTGTGTTTTGATCTGTAATTCCCTTGAGGGGTTGGTGGAAAACATATGTGAGACGGATTATACCGGAAACTGTGGTACGGAATCTTTGTATTTCCTTGAGACAAGAAGTCGTTAAGCTCTTAAGGTGCGGCAGAATAGAAGACCAATTTCCCTTTTGGGGTCTTATCTTCCTTCTCGAACTGAGTAACTGCTTGAGGAGAGGTAAATACCCCACCACTCTAAAATTTATTTTACTTTCCCACATGGCTTGTGATCACTCTTATGGTCGATAGGTTTCTGTATTCTGAATTGACAAAAAGCAGGGGAGGACCGGCCGCCGCCTTTACCTGAAGCACTGGGATTCGCAAAGTGTTTGAATAAACAGCTACACTGAATAAGCTTTGTTCCTATTTCTAATATACAGTACTTAGGAAAACTGTTTTATTTTTCTAGTAAAAATGAAATAGTTTATAAATTTGCGTCTTTTGATGAAAATATTATCATATGCATTTGATTATTGCTAGGGGGTTTGTTTGTAAAAAATGTGACTTAATTGTATTATATAGTGCTTTTCTAACTTTTTTAAAATCAATTGGAAAGTATTAGTGCTCTTTATGAACATCCTAAAACTTGGTCTATATTAGCACATGACTACAAACTTTTTTAAAAGTATATTGAATATAAAAACCGTGCTGCACTTTTCAGAATACTTACTGGAAATGTGGTTATATAGGCAACGATTTACAAACTTAGCATAAAACCTTAGAACGAACTCCGAGGACCGTAAATATTCATCAAAATGATGACAATACGAACGTCCCAGCGGTGAAATCATACAATTAAGCTTATTAAGAGTGAGCGTTACGTATTTGGGCCCAATTATACTAGAGCAGAGCAGTCAACGTGCGGAGCTTGCGTGCCAGGACGTTTGGGGGTACGCGGGAATCATTTTGATAATGGGGGAAAAGGCTACATTTGCTAGCAGTGTAAGACAAAATATCAGTCAAAAGTTATTAAATTACTCAACGATTTTGGCGAGGGGCTGGTGTCTTTTATATATATATATATATATATATATATATATATATATATGATCTTGAGAAAATGATTTTAATTTCCAAACATAAAAAAGTTTATATTTAATAATAAAAATTCAATGAAAATTCTATAAAAAAAAATGTGTTTCTTTTTGGTATGTTTTTGCTTTTTGATTGTAAAAAATATGAACTCTTTATTCACCTTATTATAACAGATTTTAATCTCATTCCTAGCCCATATTTTTTCTGTTGCAACAAAAAAAATTAAATAATTATTATAATTGCTAATGTAGTAATCAAACATTCTTAAATTAAGGACACATATTCAATGGAAAATGCCAAGCGGTACGCGAGGTGATACAAGGTTATGAACCGCCTGATCTAGAGGGTTATCTTTTTTTTATTTATTTATCACCGTATCTTATACCAGTTTGGGTTATTACACTTAAGTACTAATTACGCTAATGGTGTTTAAAAATTAGGGCAGGTTGAATTTATATAGGGAACTGCAAATTTTCGTGGAGGGGAGAGTAAAATACATTTAGGATAATCCCAAGTTCACCCAACCTAGATTCGAAATCGATCTCCCAGTCCTTGGCAATTCTAGATTGTATATGAATGTCTAAAAAAGTTGCTTACTCTATTATTATATCCCCTATTTGATAAAAATATATGGGATATTTAGGAGCTACTCTCAAAATGGTGAGTGACAACCACATATGTAGATTTATTATTTTACTGTAGAGGGCCACTTGTGAGGACTGGAGAATTTTTTTGTTGTGGGGGGGTAGTGATTCCCCATCCATCAACAGCCAATGGGAAGGAGTTTTTTTTTTTACACTTTAACAACTTCTTGTATTGATTAAGTTGCGACAGAAGGGTGCGCGAGTGTATTTTACAGTTTTTTTTTTTAGAATATGAAATTTGTTGGCCAAAATTAATCAAATATTTATCCAAGTAACAAAGTAGGAGTTTAGTTTTTATGACACATGCTAAATAACAGATCTTGAATAACTGTCAAGGGTGTCCGGAATTGTCAACCCTTTTTAAATTTAAAAAAAGGTTTTTTTTTGGTATTTTGGACTTGTTTTTAAGTCTTTCTCCATTGTGTAAAAAATACACATTTACCAAAATTTATTGAAAGGGTTTGTTGAACACATTTTGGGGGAAAAAGCACCAAATGCCCAGTTGGACCTTTAAAGCGTTTTCTCCCCAATTTTCACTCGATCATATTTTAAAATAGCACAAATTTTTAGAATATCTTAATTAAAATAAAAATATATTTAAAAAGGGTTTTTTTTTAAGGGGAAAAGAATAAAGAAAATATTTACAAAACCCTGGAAGTAAAATTTAAAAAAATGGGGAACTTCAAATTTTTTATTGAGGGGAAAAAACAATTATAATATATTTAGTATTTTAAATTTTTTAAAAAAAAATTTTTAATAAATTTTTTTAAGGGGAAAAAATTAAAACTAAGCTAAATACAAAACCCCTAAGTCATTAAAATAGATGGAAATTCAATTACTTTATTGTAGGGGAAAAAAACACAATTTGTATATAAATATTTAGTATTAATTACAATAAAATATTTTTTTTAAAAAGTTTTATTGTAAGAATTTGATAAAATAAAGCTATTTAAAAACCCTGGAAGATTACAATAGATGGAAGTTCAGTTTTCTTTCATTTTAGGGGAAAAAAAACACAATTATATAAAAATATCCCTATTAATTACAATAAATACATTTATAAATTTGTTGTATTTTAGGAATAGAGTAAATCTAAGTATATAAAAAAACCCCGGGGGGAAAATTTCAATTGATGAATTTTCAGTTACTTTATTGAGGAACCCAAAACAATTATATTGAATATCTAAAAGAATTACCCTAGAATACATTTATAATAGTTGTACTGTAGGAAAAAGAGAAAGCTAGGCTATATATAAAACCCTGGAAGTCATCACAATCGATGATTTCTTCAGTTACTTTTATTTCCCCGGGGAAAAGTACAATTATCTAGAAATATCAAGTACCATTACAATAAAACAATTTTTACAATGTTTAAAATTTTAAAATTTTTAATCATTTATAGTTCTTAGTGACAGTTTTTTAAAAAATAAAGGAAAAAATT